>JAUJYS010004743.1:0-11644 GCA_033995665.1 Melogona broelemanni | reverse complement strand
CTTCCATTAGGTAGTCCAGAGCTTAGGGGTGGATCCTGCAGCCTGGCTATTCCAGCTGCCATTCCCCTTCCCTTCCCAGCCCCTCGCACATCTCCATAGAGACATGAGGGTGCAGTAATCCTGTAGTGCACTGGGCTCTACGTTATTTAAAAAAAATCGCGACTGCAACGTTAGCCCTGCTACGTGACGTAACTACGTCAAGCTTTTAGTCGATGTCTATTAATTTTTGGAGCGCAGTTAGTCGTGCAAGGCTAATGAACAACAGCAACATACACTGTACTTGTATATGTGCGTCGAACAAGTCGGAAAGTGAAACAGCCATGTACGTGAACATGGAAGCCCGCACTGCTTGATCCAATGCGCACACTCTCTCGTTTCGTAAATTCTACAGGAAATTCGTTGGCCACGGCGCCTCTATTGTCAAACTCCTGCGGCGCGCTCCACTGACACATATATCCGACTGTGACTAATGGCGTCTCCGCGTGGGGGCCAGGGCTATGTGTCTGCATGCGGGCTACGTAGTGCAAGTACTGCTCGATGTGTGGACTGGGTCATACGTAAATGACATTTGATTCTTAAATTTGGCCAACGCGAGCCAACAGAATCCGATTTTCAGACAACAACTGGAAGTAAAAATAATGTTCGAAACAAGCCGTAAAAATGGTTGCGTCGACTAATAGTGTCTAACAGTTGATGACCTCCCGTGACCTCCTCTGGTGATCTTTCAATTTTGATTTGAAGAAGTTTTAAACAGGAAACCAATATATTGCGTTAAATATTTTCAAATATATTCTCTTTAGTGAGGGGAATTTCTCCACAAACAATGCCTAGTTTTACGTGTTTGAATTGCTATCGGCCGGGACAGTACAATTGAACAGCGGATCGTAACGCTTTACTAAAATCTAAAATCTGATCTTAAAAAATGTCAAGACTCTACATTATTAATACGAATAGCCATCGCTCTAATAAATTTTTGGTTTACAAATAAGAGCTTGTCCAAGTACCATGAACGCTGATTTGTGCAGCTGACAAGTATTCATTTTTCCTGACCCAAAAACTAAAGGAAGAAAAAAAATAAGACTCTAAGGTATTTTAAGCACATTTCTTAGCGCGTTGCACGTCGCAACATTCTCTCAAAATAATGCTCCAGAGATCCTAAGTTTGAATATGAAAACAAACGCCAAAACGGCGAAAGCATGGACTAATCGTGCGGGAGTATCCGCCATTCACACCGATAAAACATATTCGTGTTATTTTCTATTGAATGATTTTCGTGAACAGGATTCTGCTTTATTCTATCCACAATAAAATATGCCACAGCGGTCTTGAACACTGGAAATGCAAACTTTTGCCGTTCGGGGCGAGACAATCACTTGAAATTCATCCGGAACATGTCGTCAGTGACATGTCCTATGTATGCAAGACTAAAATCCAAGAAGATATAATCCAAGTTTACGAATTATATCGAATCAACATACTTGTGTACACCAGCCAAAATTGTTCGCAAAGTGTAAATACCAAACAATCGTTGCACGGCTTCCATCCAATAAATTTTAACATGCGTGCTATATTTAATTTTATTTTATGTAGTTAAGTTGTCTAGGCGAATAAAGAACGATAAAATTTCTGAACAATGACGGAACAAGTTCGATCTCTTCCCATCTACCAGCAATTCAACATAAACACGCAATTCGTAGTAAAAATAGTCGTACATTTTCCGCCATTGATCCGAAATTTTAAAAATTCAATTTTGTGAAAGATAGTGTTTCAATAGCTGCATGACGCCATTTTTTTTTTTTTTTTAAATGCATTAAAAGCGTGTGGTTCAGCGCCAGATCTTTGGAGGATATTGCAATCGGTCGAAAATTTGCACTAGGAAGTTCACCAATACAAAAGCAGTTTTCCCCGTTGCAGGACCACCGTCAGTCACTAATTAACTCATCCAATGACACGAATAAACAACATGATAGGTGCCTGTCAACAGACGTACTCGTCGAGACATGGCTTGGACCGCTCTCTACAGGCCAAATGATTTGAAATCGGACGCACAACTTCTTTTATCGTTCTTACATTTTGGAAAGAAAATCAGATCAGCTACGGTTAGCGCGTCGTTAATAGGGGTAAAAAATAACGGGTAAAAAATAACCCAATAGATAAACAAATAAATTTCACATTTGGCTCAGCAGGTGGTGCTATTAGCTCTTGAAGATTGTTATCCCCAATACAATTGTTTTCTAAAGAAACGCTATTCTTTTAAATGTGGCAGTCCCATGAAATAATGGATTCACGATTTTCACATAATCATTCAGAAGTAATATTACGATGACCCGTCAAACCCAGTTGGTATTGCAACCAATTGCGGTGCAGGCGATCCCGGGTTCGATTCCCGGCGCAGGCTCTCGTTTATTCGATCTACGAGTGTAGAATCGATTCGAGGGGTACTGGTGAAAATGTGCCCCTCACGTATTGCTATAGCAACACAAGAGATAATTTAATAGGGATCGACGAACCCTGGCAACGGAAATACTCAATCAGTGCCCACTTGATTGCAGATTCGAACAGTGTTGGGTAGGAACTGGTTCCTTTCTGAGGAACTTTGGAACGCCTAGGTTCCTTTTCCTAGGAAGAAACGTTAGGAACGGTTTAGTTCCTGTTTTTGAGAAACTGGAACGGAGGTTTATTTTATGTGTGCATGGTTCCTTCTGCCATACCTTCAATTTTCTACGAGCACAAATTTATAAAGTATTTCGACAGCGAAACAGCATCAAAAGAAATTTGTTAAAAAATTATCTGTGTCCGAAAATCAGTTCCCGCAAATGTACATCATCACAAACCGTAATGACAATTTTTTGTACACATCACACCAATCGGCATCTTCTTTTAATATGTTTTAATCGAACGAACGGAGACGGGACGAAAAAGTTCTAGGTTTATTTTGAAAAGGAACTAGAAACGGCCAGGTTCCTCTTAATTTCTGTACAAACTGGAACTGGCTTCCTTTGTCACGAGAGGAACGGGAACTGGAACGGACCTTACACAGGGATTCGAATCTAAAATTACTAATGATTGCTCATTATACACTGTGTAGATGATATTGTGTCATTCGATGCTTCCTTGACTCTCTCATCGTCTCAACTGTTTTAATTAGCACCTTTCCTGGCATGCCGCATAGCTTCAACCAAGTTTCCGTCCATAGTGGCGCAGTCGCGCGTTTTTAATGGTGTCGATATACAGGGTGCTTATCTTTCGCAGTCGAATTGATTTCTTTTTTCCCTACGCTTGTGCCGCCTTTTAGATAGGTGAACCGGGGGACCGGTTGACACGGATTGCACGTTGCGGCAATTTGAAGAGTGACACGCACATAAATAAGCGAACGTTTGCTTGTCTGGCTGGTCACGCACAATCCAGACAGATGTGCACGTGCCATTACTTTAAGATCCGGATTGGTACGTGTTAGAGAAAGGCTTTCAAGAACATTAAAAACGTGGTTTCTTACAAATAATATGTTCTCTCAAATAGCAATTTGTCCAAATGCTCAAGTTGAACAATTTAAATTATTTTTTGTTGAAACTTTCATTATTTTTTTTCTCTGACTTCAAAAAGGTTTAGCCGTTTTTTACTAAGTTTTTCGGTGTTGTATTTTGAATGTTGCTTGTGGATAGAAACCAACAGTTCAGAGTTGAACCCGACAGTTACGTTTTCAGAATAAATTGCAAGAAAAATTTGACGTAAAACTTTGCACTGTAAAATGTTCATCTCCTTTAAAAAGATAGTCATAGTTAATAGTAAAATAATTGATAGTCCTTCAAAATAATTGACATTGCTAGTTGATACCGTCGTCACAGATGGCAGTTCGCCGCGGACTAGTCTCACGAATTAAGTTTCTACACTCCACGGGTTCAACTAACCGCTGTTTCAGGTCTAACTTTAGAACCTAAGACACGTAATTATCATGCTTTCAACATGAGCATGACATTATCATTTTGTGTTTTATTTCACAATCTCGTTCATCGTTGACTCGTCTCGGTTCGACGAATATTATTGTACAAGTACGTCTCAATTTTATTTGGTATTTTTGTCTTCATACACGTACTGTGGAGTTACGTTTTATTTATTACAAAATCAGAATTGCAAACATCCAGAATCCTATTTGCCACGACGGGTTTATCCAAGAAATTTAAATTTCACGCATGCCTAGTAATATTAACTAATACAACAGTAATACCAGTAACTTTGACAGTGGGTTTACCACCAGAGATGAACATTGGATTACCGTAGAGACTTTTGCTAGTCTCTACAAAACATTTTATAACCTGTAACTATTTATTATTAATGTATAATTTCTAAATTATTAAATATTAATGGAGTTGGTATAATTCCTAAAATTATTAATGTATATTCTGTTCCATCGATTAAAAATAATTAAAAAAAATATGCGAAGTGGTGATCAAAATGACATACCGATTTAAAGACAGAGGTCAACATCTTGGAAAACTTGGAAAATTGTCCTCGTGGAAAATTGAAAGGTATGGGAAAAGGAACCCTCTACACTGAAAAGGATTCTCCGTTCCAATTCGTAAAAAAAGAAACAATACCGCTCTATCTTAAGAAAAAGTACCTCGGCGTTCCTACAAAAAGTGTATTACTATCGGACTTTAAATTCGCTGATTATATTTACGTTTAATCAGTTTTTCTCAATTAAAAATGAACCAGTTCCTAGGAAAGGAAGTTTTTCGTTCTGTTACTATCCAACACTACAAAATTTTAGCGATGATTTGTTAGGATTTAGAAATCATTTAATCCGGCCTCTCTCATTATCGCCTGATTGATATTAGCGAACTCACGACAAAGCACTTAACCAGCCCTCTCGTGTTTCCAGACGAAGACAACTGCAATGGAACCAATTGATTTTCACCTTAGAAGGGCGCAGCGCCCATCGTCACGTAGGATCACGTGTGTGCGCGCGTCAGCAGAACAACTCGCAATTCATTTATATTATTCGGAGGACAATTAGACATGCTGATCGAATTGCAATCACGCTAAACCGTAACACACGCACGCCGTTATACGATAAGAAGAATGAGGATTAATTCAATAAAAAATTTAATCTGTTTTAGAGTGCAAAGGGGTACGACATGATCGGGGCAGCAGACCACAAACACAAACATTAATTAATCAATGTCACTGTTTCAGAGGTGGCTAAATAAATGAAATTACGTGACCGATAGTTCAGTTGGTTAGGTGACGGACCATCAATCTATCACGGATTCGGCCTACAATCAGATTGTGTTCTGAGGTCGAGTTCGAATCCCAGTCTGGGTGAAAGATAATTAATTGTAAATATAACTTGATTCACTCAGATTCAGATTGGCACAAACTTCAGATTGACTAAGATTCACACGGTCACGGATTGCAGAATATCACCCAATCGCAAATATTGCAATTTGAGCCTATTTCTCGATCGAGAAGGGAAAAGGATTAGAAAAATAGGATTGCTTTATAAACTGGTGATTTGACCACCGCCATATGCCCCCCTCCGGGGCTGCTTTGGGGTAGAGATTGTAATTGGAATTTGAAATCACAAATTCATTCGAAAATCAATTATTCAATCATATTCATTTACAAAAGAGTTGTGCACTAAAAAATTATTTTCAAAAATGATATTTTTACTTACCATGTAAGACAGCGGCAGGTGCTATGTTCTCCTTAGCTGAAGAGATCAATGTCTCCCGCCTCTTCATGAAGCTGCTGATATGACCTTCAATATCCTTCAACGGTGGAGCATTGTCATTCGCGTTTAATCCAATTTTGACGCAAGACCTATTGTTGCTGCTGCTCGCCCTACTACGGTCACTCACTGATGGTCTTTCCGGCCACTGGTGGTCGGGCATGGTAGAACTGGTGGACAGGTCCAAGGAAGAACCGGAGTTGTCCAGTTCCTCCCGTGGACCCGAACTTCCGTCGGCATACAACTCTTGCTGGGAGCATATGCTCGCATTGTCATTGTCACTGTCATAGGCGTTGGATGACGACCCAGAACCGGAAGTAGCATTCGCTTTCTGATCACGGTCGTAACCAGACAGCCTTGAATCGGATGACGAATCCTGACTCCAAACTTCACCGCCATTCCCGTCCAACTTCCGGTGGTTATAACGATCCGTTTCCAAACTCTCGTTTGATGATGACCGGAAGTCGTTGTCTTTGAAGTCTTCTTCGTCGTTGGTCCACTCTTTGGTCAGCGATTCCTCCGATCCGGTGGACAGGCGATGAGCCAGGAAGTGAACGTGCTTCTTCTGCTTGTGGCGGCCGTCAGTGAAACCACTTCCGGCCGCGCCATCACTAGATCCACCGTAAGTATTGTTGCTGTCACTGCCGCCACCGCCGATACCCCCGGCACCACCGAAATCAGTGTCGGATGACGTTGAGGACTCATTGAAGAAGGTGGCCTTCTTGAGTATGGGTTTGAGGTAGGCGGACAGATCACTAAGGTTGATCTTGAGACTCAGCCGGCTGACGCGATTGGCCACGGGGACGTCATCGAAGTCGTTGTCATCGTACGGGATGCTCTGCCCAACTGTAATCACTGTGGCTGCAAGAGGCAAATTCTGCTGTCTCCTACTCGACGACTCAAACTCATCAGTATAGTCCTCTATGGATAACCGACTGGCACCATTCCGATGGGAATCACTATTGCTGGGTAGTGGAGCATAGGCGATTACGCTGCTGCTGGCATAGGGACTCACCTTGGAGGCCATCTTTTCATCGTCGGTCTCCTGGACGGAACTGTCTAGCAACCTTTCGGCCGAGTTCCTCCTTCTACGTTCGAGAATCGGACTTCTGATGTTTGACCTTCGTTGACCTTCACGTTTTCTGTCCGCATCATGACTTCTAACGTCGAGCTTTTTGGAGTGTGGTACCAACCCCTCACGGAGAGGACTTTCACTGGAGAACTTTTTGTTGGTGTAGCTATCACCTTCGTCGCTACTGGGGCTCTCTGCCGCGAAGTTGTTTCTGGATCCGTAAGACCTGTTGTCCGTGGATGAAGGAGTCGATGATCCGACGTTGACTATTCTTGACCGAAAATCATAGTCAGATCGATTGGGCACTTCTTTCGTTTCAGGCACGGGATTGCCGATTTTGATGGTCGTCTTGTGCCAGGAGGAGTCGTTGGTGTTGCGACGTGATTCCACCTCGTCTACATCTGATTCCTCCTGCCAATCGTAGTCAATGGGCAGGTCATCGACACTTCGTCCATCGTGAGCCGGAAGCCCCAAACTGCTTCTTGGAAACAAAGATTTGTGACCACCACTACTTCCGGTTCCCGCTGTACTGTACCCGGAACTTCCTTTCCGACTCCTGTTATCGGAGGAATGAACATGTCCGGTTGTCATGTAACCGAAAGTGCTATTCGTATTATTCCTTTCCGAATTTTTACTTCCGGTTGATCCATAAACAGTGGCGGATTTGACATTTCTGCTCACGGAAACGCTATTCGGGGCAGAATTTCCGTTCGTGGTGTATTGGGAATTGGTGGCATTATTCTTACTACTGTTGTCGCCGTTGGTCATGGGGCGGACGGGGGCTTTATGGTTGCAATTTTCCGGCGACAGGTGGCGCTCACGGTTATTGGTGGCGGCGCGAGCGTGGATTCCCTCGCGGAAGTCCGTGTAGCTGAGGAAACTGCTGCTGCGTTGGGGCGGAGGAGGTGGCGGCGGCGGTGCCGGGCGGGTGGGCACCAGCGACGGAGCGGGGGCGGCGTCGGGGAAGTTGGGGATGGAGCCGCGCTTGTAGCCGTTGTTGTGGCGGTTGGTGGGTGAGGTGCCCTTGACGGTGCCGAAGAGCCGGATCCGCTGGCCGCCCAGTGAGATGTCCATGACCTCGTCCTCGTCGACCACGGATTTGGACTTTCGGTTTTTGGTGGCTGACTTTTTGTGGCCGTTGGTTTGGGGACGGTTCACTGTAATGACAAGAAAATGTTAGATTGTTTCAACTTGTAATTCATTTGTGGATGACTGCAAAAAAAAAACAAATGTAGTTATTAAAAAAATATCAGGTAACAGGGATTTACGAAGTAATAAGTTTAGACTTTCCGCGGCAACACGAATCAGGAATCAATTTTCAATTTTTGTTGCGTTTAATATGAGCCGAATAAATGCAGCACAGTGGTGCCCTCAGGACTAAATGCTGTTATTGAATTGACAAAAATGTAAAGAAATAATATTGAAGTAATTATAACAAGTTTAACGAATTTAGTGTGATAGTGAACGTGCTAATTAGCTTGCTAACGCAGCTTAGTTTAAAAAAATGTAAAATTATAAACACGAATTGTACCCAAACCTACGACGAATGATAACAAGCATGAGCCTTAACATCATCCGTGAACCAGGCCTATATACGGCAAGTAAAGTTTTGTTCTTTTTTGTATATGTAAAATTATATTGGGTGATCAGTTGCTAAAGCAATTGATGGTGCAAACATTAACTTTGTTGACAATTATTTTGTCGAAATATTAACAATAGAGTATAATTTTAGCGCCGTAGAAAGCGAAAAGGCTTTGTACAATCACAATAGTCTCATTTGTTCGTAAATAACGATTTAAATAAACAATTAACGAGGTGAATTTATAAAACAATTAAGGAGAGCAATCAATAAAGTAATTTAAAAAGTAACATTCACGATGTTGTTAAATACAAGCTCAGAATGTGTTTGACACGGAAGCTGTTTGACGGTAATGCATATAACTCAAATTATAGATACTTGGAACAAGATTAAGTGTTAACAGCTAACGCTAACGTGCATGTAGACGTAGACACACGACCATCATTTATGCGAGTAGTCACACGGGTATCCAATAGTTACTCGGAGCGGTAAAACACAACACCACTGAAGGTTACCCGCGAATCGAAAATCATTTGCGCCACAATAGTGAGCCATCGATTGCAGAGTTGGAAAGTAGGAAAGGCAATTTGGAAAGCTTGAAATGTACGAGTCCACGTGTCGCGACTGAACTTGTCTGTTGGCCAGCTCCGTCAGTTCGCGTTTGGAACACACCTATCTGGTGTGTGTGTATTTTTTTTTAATGTAAAAGGGGCAGCAATGTCGAATATACCACAGAGGTTTGCTCGCGGACTGCGACACGCTGCAAGAATGAATATTACTCATTATTAGTAATACTCATTATTAGTAACTCAAACCACATTTTTTTTTTAATATTGCGAGAACCTTTTTTTACAAAAATAATGAAAGATCCATTAACATTGTGTACGAAATTTATCGTGAACAACTCGAGAAAACTACACATTAATAATCAATATTTTTTTGAACACACCGATTAATAATAAATAAATAAAACCTTATCAAAATTTACACCCGAATTGCTCGCTTTTCACAAGTCTTTTTGTACCCGTACGTTATACCGGTACCTTAAATTACATTTTGCCTGCTGGAAACTTTTGCCGAAATGAATATATTTATTTGAACTTTTTTTTAAAATAAATATATGAATGGATCGACATTACACATCCCATTTTGGGACAATAATTGTTCTGAAATCTAAGTTCGTGTAGAAGGGATCATATTTATTGTTGATGGATTTTCTGAAGCAGCCATGACTATCAGTGGAACATTTTACACCGGGGTCATTAAATTTGGATTCATCAACTATTTTCTTCCGTGTGACTGAGTTTGTGACGTTAACGGCAATCAGCATGCGATTTTGAGACCAACTATCCACGCCTTTAATTAAGGAAAGAACGACGAAAATCGACACCAGGATACATTCAACCCAACACATTCAAGAAATAAAAAATAAAAATAAGTTACCGGCAATAACATGCTTGTGGTGATCGGGGTTGCCATTGTCGTCCTTGCGGTGGCGATTATCCTCATCCTCCAGCTGACCCCCCGTGAATCCCGACTCCGACTTGACCGGCGCCGGCATCCGACGGTTCAACGGCGGCAGTGGCGGCGGGGTCTCCTGCGCCTGCTGCTGCTGGACGCCGGCCGATGCCGCCCTGGAAGCGGGCGCCTTGACCAGCAACTCGTACGGGTTGACCGTCGTCTCCAGAATCGACCGCCGCTTCGGCTGACCGTCCCCCGCCCCCACCGACGTTGGCCGGACGCCCGAAGAGGACGTCGACGACTGGAAGGTCGTCAGTACCACCGCCGACACTTCCTGACCGCCCGCCGCCACATCCGACAACCGATGTAGGCGACTCCTTGCGGCGGGGGACGGGTCCTGAACCGTCCGCGGTGTATTGTTATTGTTATTGATATTCATATTGGTGGCGGTGTAACCGTCGATGTAGTTATCGTTCCGGATAACCACCACCGCTGCCCCCTGACGCTGCTTCCCCGTCTGACGAGGTGGTGCCAATCCGTTCTCATCGTCGGGTGGTGCTACGGTGGCCGTTCCGAGCTCGAACAACGACGGACGGGAGCTGGTCGATTTCCCGCCGCCACCGCGACGCGTCCCCGCCACGGTGCCGGCCGTACCGCACGTACATTTACTACGGTGTCGTTTGGCTTTCACCGGGTGATCGTCGCAGGTGCACGGGCAGCGGAGTTGATGGTAGTTCCCGCCGGTCTGTGAGGCGGCTGGCGCGGACGAAACTTCGCCGATCACGGCGAACGGCTCCCAGGCGTAGACGGCGCTATGGAGCGAGGCGCGCGGACGGGAAGAGCGCGCGCTCACCGTACTGTAGACGTTGGGGAAGTGGAGGGTGCGACCGCCGCTTACCGTGCCCTTATCGGTGTAGGGGGGCCAGGTGGGATCGCCGTAGCAGGCCGGATGGTAACGCGTGACGGATGCTGCCTCGTAGTGGGGGTGGAGTTGTGGGTGGTGGTGGTGAGGGAGGTGGTGTTGGGTGTGAAGGGCGCCGTAGCGTTGGAGTTCCTCCAGGTAAGCGTGCTGCTGCAGTTGCTGTTGCAGGTCGTCGCTGTCCACCTTGGATTTGTGGCGTTTCGTGCCGCCGAAGCCGAGGTATTTCTTGAGTCGCACGCTGTTGAAGGTGCCGCTCGAACGCTCTTTGGCGCTCTTGGGCTGCTTGGTGGTGGAGGTGGGGAGCGGGGAGAGTTGAACTTCCGCGCCGGCGGTCGCCACCATCATGGGCGTGGCGGCCGGGTAGCGGTAGAAGATGCGGCGGGCCTTGTCGGTGGTGAGGAGCTCCTCCGAGCGGCCCAGCGACGCTTCGATCTGGTGGCGCAAGTAGTCCATTGGTGCGTCGTCATGTGTGGCAACCCTGGTAGTGGAAGAGAGAAAAAAATCGAATTAAAAAAAAATGTAAGAACGATGCGCTCTGTTTGGTTGTTTTTTTGACAATTTTCGATCGATTCGAAATAAAGTGTTTTGTAGCTTTTCACAATGCGATATGTAAATGCGGAAATGGAGTGGCGGGAATTAAATCTAATTTTGCGATGAGATTTTTAACGGGACCAATTGTTCAGTTGGTTAGACGACTGATTCGGACGACGGATTCGGCCCAGTATCAGATTGCGTTCTGAGGCCAGGGTTCGCATTCTGGTGAATCTGAAATTTCTGTTTCTTGTTCAGTTACTAGTATTTGAAAAAAAAATAAACATTTATATTCCTACAAACTTATGTATGCGTAGAAACATAGATGACACAAGACGCACAAATAAAATC
>JAUJYS010004742.1:0-11645 GCA_033995665.1 Melogona broelemanni | reverse complement strand
CGCTCTTCGCTACGCTCGCTCGCTTTGCTTCGCTCTCTGTCCGCTCAGTTTGTGTTGTGAAAGTGAACATTAGCCCTTTTGTCAAAGACTAGTTGTCAATTTTTGACTTCTTGACTTGCAAAATTTAAGGCGAACTGAACTATTCCTTTTTTTTAAATTGCGTTTTAACAGTCGATATATCGTTTTAGTAGAAGTTTCGATGTTGATAAACATACTGTGTATAAATAAACACATAAACGATTGCAGCATATCTCTGATTAATCGTGAAATACCTAATTAACATATATTTGTTCAATCCAATTACATAAAACACAATATATCGATACAAAATGCGTACAGAGAACCTTCAGTGGTTTTATACACTTGTTTTTGCTCATAATTTTTTTTACTACTTTCTAAATTTAGGGTTGTTGACGATATTTGTTCTTACATGACTTTGTATTGCGTCGCATACTAATTAATTATACGTTTATTTCACGTTATTTGTGGGGATCTAACCATTAACCCATCGTCTTTTTATCCTCGGTGCGCTTTGAGCTGGCACAATCGATGTTAAGGTCCATGATTACTGTCGGTTGTGTCTTTGAATACTCTACGTTAATTAATTTGTTTAACAAGTTTTAAAATAACCAGCCAATATTTCGCGAAAATATGTACGAATATGTTTAGGCTTAGTATTTACATTTATGATCGTACCTGTATAATGCTCTTATGCATAATTATGCTAGTAAATATCTTATTCGTACGTGACAAGCGCATTGAAACGTGGTTACCAGAATTTTCTTAAAACAGCAAATGCTACTTGAGACTGCTGAAAATTAGTACACGAGTAGCTTGCATGCGGAACAATAGGACACCACTGTGTTAGATTCTATTCATGCGTCTAAAGTGCACATGCGTGTATCCTAATACTCTAACAAGGTAAAATCCGAGGTTCACTGGCATTAAGATTTATTAGCCGTCACTGCCAGGAATTCACAGATCTACGTTGCATGAAAAACTATTCAATATTGATATTCGAAAATCTATTCAGTCTATCTATGATATTAACAACGATAAAATACGATAAAAGTGGGCCATGCTGTAGAGCTTCAGCCAAAATTCAGGAAAACTCATGAATTCTCACAAATGTCATATTCGTAGACTACAATTCTGCCCTGCGTGTAGAAATGCAGAAAAAAATGTCTGGATATGAATGCCTAAGTCAATTTTACAATTGTAACTGATAGCGCACCCGAACAAATATATTTTACGAAGATGGTTCATTTTTCAATAGCAGTGAGTACCTTTTTTTCTCACTTTAATATCCTTTAATATTCTTTAATAATTTAATAATTTTCATCCTTTAATATGCTGTTAAAAATCAGAAGAATCAGATGGATAGGACATGTCTTGCGTCATGGGGGACCACAAATTAGAGTTTTAGAGAGGATAATTCAAGGCAAGAGAAGAGCAGATAGACCAAGAAATGACTTTTTATCCCAGTTATGTTGGACACAGCAATATCCCATTGCTGTTAAACCAGTCCCAGGACTGACTTACCATGATGATAAATGTGCTGTTGAAAATGTCTATAAATTTAAAAGTTATATAAATACTTTGGTTTTTTTATAGCATTTTCATTGGCCGTCACACCTATTACATTTATTACAACGTTTCTTAATTTAGAATTAATAAGCAAGGTTTTGACAAAGTCAAAGGATAAAATGTTGTTAAAAGTTTAATTCGATGAAGTCAGCGCCCATTGCAAAAACAAAATTATAAGTTTTCGAAAAGTGTGTTATTCTTTAGTTAGGATCCAAAAATGTGGACTCCTGGAGTAAGGAAGATATTGGTTTTTAAAAATGCCATTGTTACCATTGTTATGCAGTTGCGATCTACTCCACAAAGGACAAGTATAATTTAGCAGTCGTTTTTGAAAATAAACATTAAAAGCAAATAGTTAAAATTAAAACCAATTAAAAGCTTATTTAAATGGTAAAATCTATACAGATGAACTACCATTATGGATCGACCAGCTTGTGAATAGAAACCATTTACTTTACCATTAAATCGATATGCACAGGATTTCTCTCTTCGATATCTACTCGTTTATCAAAGATGATCGATTTGACGAGCCCGCACCCGTCTCTTTTTCAATTGTGCTCGTTCTTTTAATGTTTAAATTTTGTCTTTACGAGTGGCTGCTAAATTGTACTTTGGGGAATAGATCGCAACTGAACAACAATGGTAGCAATGGAATTTTTGAAAGTCAAATATCCTCCTCGTTCCATGAGCCTAAATATGTTGACACATTTTTATTCCGTGGAATCAATTCCTTAAATAAACACTAAATAAACTTATCAGTCATGAGTATACACTGGTACATGTATATCACTACAGTTTATGCGTAGATAAATCATCCAACTTTATATTATTGAATTCATAATTTCAGATATCTTAGCTGCAGGTCGCCATTACGCTGACGCCATAATATAATGTCCTTAATGCGAATGATTTCTAGACGCTATATTTAAATTTTATTAACGCGAATATTTTAATTTTCTTAATACGAGTAAATTCCAGACGCCATATTTGGTTTAATTTCGAATTAACGCCATCAGAATTACGAACTTTTCTGCGCTCTGTACCTTTTGACAAATAATCGTTTCCGTTTTAGCAATCTGCACTGTAACTCACAATTAGCCCATTTGTTCAAAGTCAAATCACTTTATGAAACGGCACATTTTTTGGTCCTATTATACTTGAAAAGTGCTGCAACTCGGCTCATGATCTGAAGCGGAAAATAAAAGTCATCCAATGTGCGCGTGCGCCTAGCCAATGTTCGGCTCTATGGATCGCCACCTCGATCGATCAGGCAGGCAGGTATACAGACCTGGTCTTTTATTATAGCCTACGACGGGAAGACCCACAGTTTCAAATATGAAGACAGGCAGGCTCCCGCGTCCCTCATACAACATGTATACCATCAAGTGCGACGGGAACCGAGAGGTGGAACGATGTGGAACAAGGATTGGACATGGAGAGAGAAACTCTGCACGACATTGATGTCAATCGGACACGACACAAGAGGCAGCGCGACTGCACGCCTTTCGTTCAGTAGGACCACTTCTCCAAACCGGAAGTCCATTTTGGTTAGCCATTTGCGTAACTGAAAGTTTACTTGCTGGAACCTGAAACCGAAAGTGTCCGTTTTGTGATCTGGAAGCCGCTCCTAATGGTTCGTCGTGGCCGCGTTGTAATTAATGCTGGGAATAATGATGCAACGTCGTTTGTAACCTTGTCATATCTAATTCAATCGACCAGAATATACCCTCTCGCATTTCTCAATTGTAATATTTGAAATCCAACAACCTTATCAACATTTTAACCGTACCAATAGTTTGCCGTGAATTTTTTTTTTTTTTATTTCAATTGTCAGTATTTCGGTTTACCTGAGAAGTGAGATATCGGATCTGAGGAGTATTCTTGTCAATTATAAATCGCTTAGGGAAAGAAAAAAGTTATGTACCGCATTATCTCCCCCCCTCCATCTTCATATTCAGAAGCGACATCTACGGTAAAGGACTGATCGCAACTGGATTTGGTTACCGATTGTAATCCGATGCGACATATTCAGCAAAAAATTCGATTCATTCTCTCTCGCTCGCGATAATACATTCAACCTGCACACACTACTACATCCCCAATGGCCGTGGATACACTATATTTTTTAATACCAGCTTCACACAAAAGTTTTTCGATAGCACATAATGGTTAAAACGGTTTTAAACTGTTTGCGTCGATTATTCCACCAAAAGTATGACAACCGTCACATTCACCATCTATTATAATGCCTATATCTTGAACTATGTCTGGAATTGATTAGAAGGGTCTAGGAAACTGTCATTATGTCCAATTTCGTATTCATTCTTAAGCGAAAAGTTTAACAACTGTCGCACAAGTCAAAGCGCAAGATTCCCATCAGAGCATAGTTACTTGGAGTAGAACGATCCAATTTGCTCCGATGGCTCGTAGTTCTTTCGCGACCTCGGTCCTGGTGATGTTATGCAGGCTTCAAGACCGGCTGGTATATTATCATATCAGTGTCTTGAAATATTTGTGCCGTGTAGTGTTTTTCAGTTGCAACCGGCTTCGGTGCGACGGTTCCGGTTTCGATTTCCGGCGCGGGCTTTCGTTGATTCGATCCCGGGTAATGGTGAAACCGTGTCTATAATACTCCAAAAATAAGGCCACACCAAAAGCAATGCCCTACATCTTTTTTTTTTTAAGTTTATATTATCCATTTTTTTAAATCTATACTTATTAGGAATGTTGGATAAAGATGAACTATTGAAAAAAAAATTGTGGGACATTTCTTTTGGAGTGAAGACATGTACATTGACACGAACGAAACTTCCGTAAACTTTCCTTCACTTCACTGATTGAAAATTAAAAAAAAATTGCCTATTCTGCAATGAACTAAATTAATTTCTCGTTTGTTAGAAACCATACTAAGGAATCATTTCCTATTTTTTAAATCTTTTTTATGAAGGAGCAACGGGCCAAGCTCTGCTGGAGGCTCATGCCGCGCGGCGCCGTGAACATGACCGGCAACGTGCGGCCCCGCTACACCATCTTCGGCGCGGTCGTCCTGTTAGCCATCTTCTTGATCGTGGCCTACCAGAACGTCATTGTGACTACTCCGACGTGGGTCCAGCGAGGTTGGACCGAACCCAGCGACAGCGAAAATCGGACGGAGCGTATAGATTATACCGGCAAATCCACCGCTGAACACCATGGTCAGTTGGCCGGACGGCGGACGGTTACGGAACGAGTCAACCCCCAAGACAGTGCTCCTTATTCGCCCAACTTTTATAATGTTACAGCGGAAGGCAACGCGACCAAGGTAATTTTCCTATTTATTGCTTCATTTGTTAAGTGTGTCGGACGCGCGCGCGATATTAGCAGCGTTTAGTTGTAGCTAAACACTGCGAATACCGGGTGATACTAAAATCTAGCATCGCCTTGTCGAAACACTTAAGAGCCATACAAAAGATGAAAATTGTGTTACTAGTAATAGCATGCTAATTTTTGCCAGCTCTTGTACATTTATTTCGCGTATGTGTTATTGAAATGAAAAGTGCTGGCACACGTTCGTATGGATAATTGCTCTGACATCTTTTCCAAGATTTGCATTCCCCAAATTGTACTCTTAATCAGCTGCAACGCAGTCTTTCGATCAATCGCATTTTCTGCCTATACTTTTTATAACATTAACGTATTAAATAAAGGGAACATTTTTCAACTACAGTATTTACGCTTAGGAACACAGAAATACGTATACTTGAGACGCACATGAACATTAAAAATCGTCATGCACTGAGCGAGTCACGATGAACGAGATTGTGAATTTAAGCATAAAATTATAAATTCATGCCGATATTGTTAAAAAACATAATATTTATGCGACCTAGGTTCTCGCATACCTAAGGTAACGGTTAGTCGTTACTGAATAACATTTTTCATACGTTGTTTGGTAGTTTTTGGGAAATTGGTGGATTGCTAAAAACTTGATCTTGATATGTTGCAGACGAACAAATGGTTAGTGGACAGCGAGGGTTGTCGCATTTTGAATATGAATCCACGCGACGACACGCTGGCCAACATCATCGTGGACAACGAGTCACCGTTCCCCTGTCCATCTGACACCGTTTCCGGGCCGGTCAACGTGACCGGCGGTCTGGTCTACATCCGGAACGGAATGCTCCAGGTAGACAACAACACCAAGTGGCGGGTCCTCGATCACTACGAGGCCAACGAGACCAGCTTTCTGTGCAAGGTCGAGTACATGAAACGGTTTCCGGTCGAGAAGGATGACTGGGTCGTCAGGTGAGAAGCATCGAACGTTGACATTGGGAATAATGAATGAATGAATGAATATTCGAATGTCGTCATTTTCAATGTTTTAGTCTGATAGGTGTGCGGTTGTTCTAGATTCAAATGTTTTCTCATTTGAGTTAAGTATTTGTGAAATTTCATTAGAAACTCCAAATATTATGTATGCGTAGAAACATAGATGACACAAAAACGCACAAATAAAATAATTCGCCTTATTCTAGGTAATTGTTATCATTGCAAATCGTTTCTGTTTCGTTAGAAACTACTTCTATAATAATTATAGACGATTATAATCTAGTAATATAATAATCACAAATCAAATAATGTTAAAAATATAAGATTTAATTATTTAAAACATGAACAAAAGAAAACGAGTAACTTCGAGCAAAGAACAGTCATTAGGAATGTCCACATCAAATTGCTGCCCCTTAAAACTGGCAATCACAACTAGCACGGCTGTGCGGGTTTGCTTGCCTTTGGGGTGTTAATGTCATGTTATTATGCGGTAGGTTCGTCATTTTATTGGTCTAACCTTTCCTTTTCGTCATTTACGAGAAAACGACTTTTTTTTAATGCTTCATATTTATTTTGCACTATGATTAAAAAAAAAGGCGTTTGAAAACTGCAAAGGCATATCAAATTGCTTATGCTCGTTCTCTTTGTATGCCTCTTAGAACTCCTGATACGGCCGTCGAGTTTACCAACGAGACCAAAGTTCTGGATGAATTTATGAAGATCCAATGTTTTGTGAATACATCGTCGCTCATTTACGAAACGTACAACTTTGCGGTGATCCGTAAGAGTGACGTGGAAAAGCGTTGCGACGTCACGCTCAAGAGGCAAAAAGAAAAGGGAACATTATGCGAGGACCAGCTGAGCGTGCTGCTGATGGGAGTGGACAGCATGTCGCGCCTGATGTCCATGCGTCATCTGGTCCAAACGCGGAAGGTCCTGGAATCGATGGGGGCCATCGAGTTCTTGGGCTACAACAAGATCGGACCCAACACATTTCCAAACATGTTTGGTTTTCTGACCGGCAGAAAAGCCGCGGATCTGAAATCTCAGTGCTGGAACGACGACGTGGTCTTCGACAACTGCACGTATCTATGGGACTACTTCGCGGCGGCGGGATACAGGACCGCGTTCGTGGAGAACATGGAATACTTCGGCCTTTTCACCTACGCCATGAAAGGTTTCCAGCGACAACCATCGGACTACTATGGCCGCGTGTTCTTCATTGGAGCCAAGAATCTGCTCAAGCCTTACGTCAACGCTTGTATCCGAAACGCATCGGAGGACGAGGCCCTCTTCGATTGGGCAGTGGAATTCCAAAAAGAGTTCGCGCGCGATCGCCATTTTGGCTATTTCTGGATCAGTCTCTTCTCGCACGACAACGCCAACAACCTACAGCATATCGACCCCTTCTTATCCAAGGACCTGGAAATCCTAATCCGAGACAACCTGCTCAACAACACCCTCCTGATTGTCATGGGCGATCACGGACCCAGGTACGGTTCTCTCATGGACACCGACGTTGGAAAATACGAGTCCAACCTGCCGCCCATGTTCCTCGTCTTTCCAAAGTGGTTCCAGAGAAAGTACCCGCACGCCATTAAGAACGTGAGAGTCAACGCCAGGAACCGTATGGTGACTCACTTGGACCTTCACGCGACCTTGATGGACATCATCAACTGCAGCGTGGCGCATCCTCACGCCGCGGAACCGCAGCGACGCCAAGCGGTCAGTCTCTTTCATCACATCTCCGAGAGCCGGACGTGCTTCGATGCGGGGATAGAGGAGAAGTACTGCGGCTGCAACAAAAACGAGGTACCAGTGAAACTCAAGTCGAAACTCGCGCGTTGGATGGCCGAGATGGTGGTCGAACGGTTGAACAACATTACCGCGCCGCAGCGGAATCTGTGCGCCGAACTGTCCCTCAACGTCACCGAAGAGGTGAAGGCCAGGATGAACAGTGACCTTCGCAAGATAACCTTGAAAGAGGACACTACCTTTATGGTTACCGTGACGACGTCGCCGGGCGACGGGAAATTTCTAGCCTACATCTACTACACCCACGACGACGAAAGGTTCAAGGTGGACGATGACGTGTTGCGCATCACCGCCTATGGAAATTCCTCCGCCTGTATCCAGGAACCGCGTGAGCTCTTGCCGATATGTCTGTGCCGCGATCAAACTTAAGGTCAATGATTGGGGTGGATTGGACTTCAGGTTTAACGAGAGTGCATGAACTCTCGCAACAATGTGAATAATGTGATCTGCGTTACATGGAAAATCGACATAAGTTATTCATCCAGGAAACGCAGATATTGGAGTCTTTTCGACGTCGAAGGGACGCGAGTCGTGGAACGTGATACTTGGAGAAACATGGAGAAAGTGATGTCCCACATTACCTCGTGCCGCTCACATCACCATGCGCAAACATTGACACATCTTATCATTGAATTTGTTGTTGCTGCAGTTGGGTTGGGTTGGTTGGGGCTGGGTTGGGATTGACGACAGCTCTGGGGTTGACGAAGCTGTTGGCTTTGCCGATGCTAGCTCATAGGTACCAAGACTTGTGTCTGGGCAAATGGAATTGTTAACTATTACATTGCAAGAGTTGAAGCGCCAATCAACTCAGTTCATTTATGTAGTCAACAAAATAATCATTTATTTTAAATGTCTGATAGTTGGCAATCTTAATCTTCAGTTACATCACACATGTTTTTTATTTCCTGATCACTATAGTGAATAACACAACAGGAGATTTTGCACCCTCGTGTTGCTGTGATAATATGAGAGGGGAACATTTTCATCAGTACACCAAGATAGAATAAACGAGAACCTGCGCCGGGAATCGAACCCGGGACCACCTGCACAGCAGTCGGTCGCAATACCGACTAGGCCAGACGGTTCGTACAAAGTGTACAATAAATTATAGTTTATTTTTTTATCAGTTAGACATTTATCTTGACGTGCTTATGCACTTTAAATAGCAAAGTGACCATTATTTAAAAATTACTTGAATTTGTTCATGCAATTAAAAAATAAATCAACGCACCTATATTGTGTCATTGTGTAAAACTGAACCGGATTAACCAAATGACCTGAACTTGTAAAGCACCAATAATGCTTCCTTTTAAATGACTACATTGACACTTTTGAAAATGTGGTGCTGATTATTTCGTTAATAATTTTACATAACATAGAAGAAATAAAATAATCGCAAATGTGTCAGAAATATCACAATATATGAAATGCGTATAAATAAAGATCGCGTAAATAAAAACTTCAATTTCTATCAAAGTAGATGATTTAATTGCAAAAATATATAAAAAAGATGGCGATAATACAAGAAATGAGAGGCAACACTAATCAATAATGATAATGTGATTGAATTTTTGAAGCAAATTTAGACACTTTAAAAATTACACTTTTTCAATCGCGAAAAATATCAATAGTAAAATCAATTTATTCAGTACCTTCATTAAAAATTGGAGATATGCCTATAGAGGAATATTTGAAATAAGCCTAGTCGATGGCACGTGTATTAGCCGACCCATGGCCATAGGTAAATTAAATTGACATTTTAAAAATAGGTCTTAACAAACCTTCATATTCCTACTGGTATTCAAGCAGAACACTCAAATTTAAAAGCCAGGTAAGCGTATAAAACGTACATTAAAAAAAAAATCCTTCGGTGATGATTATCGTGATGAGAGGTTCAGTTTTACTGAACTTGACGACTGTGAAATCCCCAAACAGTTTATGTACAAGTTGTGGAACAAAGTTAGCATTTTACTCCCGCTCATTCGCATCCATTAATGGCACACGCGAGTAAACTTGGCGTTGTTGGCTGGGTGGATCCCGCTCGTCTCGCGATCATGCTATTAGATGGCGCGCAAACGGCTCGATGCACGCACAATTCCACCGTGACGCAGTTTAGACATCACCGTTCCAATCGAACGCAACGTGGCATAGCAAGAGGTAGCCTGTGGCTACTGTGGTCGTGATGAGCATAATCGGAAAACCAATCCTGTAAAGGTGATTGATGATAAAAATTTATTTCGATGCAACCTCCACACAACATTGTCTTCGAAAACAAGTTCATTATGCTATTATGTCAAGTATAATTGGAATATTTTTCACCGGCTAATAATTTTAAAATAACCATTTTCCACATTAAAGAACCGCTGAAAGTTCTTAAAGCGACCAAGAGGTTTAGATACGCGCAAAAGTACGGAGGATTGACTGCCTTTTTTTAATTTTACATGAACCTTGATTGCCTGTAGTAGGTGTATCTGTCTGATTCAACTTTTTTGAGGTATTTTTTTTAACCAGCTTTCACATGTCCCAGACGGCCTAAACTATTGTGTGCAGCTTAGTCTCGTGGAACATATCAATCAATCACATTTTCATCAAATTTGGATCCGTCAAACACGCACAAAGTACGCAAAATATATTTGCTCACGAAGGTCAATTTGGGAATTTTTTCGGCTTTTTTTTTGGGTGGAAAAAAAGATTTTTCGACATCTTTTTTAAAACAAAATGGCTGGAATGAAATTTATATACAACATTCGCTTTCAGGCAGACATCTATCTACGATGTCTACATTAATATGTCTACATTACATTACATTACATACATTACGATGTCTACATTACATAAATCTACGATGTCTTACAAGCCTGAATATCGACATTGAAAATTAATCGAACCAATTCTGCATCAATAGTCGCCCACATATTTTACACGTTGTAAATACTTGTAAATAACAAATGAAATTTTTTTTGTTGCCACCTCTAAGTCTACTATTAATTACTTAACATTTTTATAAGTGGTCAAAATACTAGTATGTCTCTTAATACATGTTGACCATCTATAACATACTTTAGATTTTGACGGTCTGATCAGATATCTTATAATTTTCGGTTTTCACTGTACTCGAGTATATACGGCGATAAATCTACGATATCCTGGCAGTTTGGTTAGGTGCGAGAACGCCAAGGTGGATGGGGGAGGAGCGATGGAGCACGCAAACAAAGCGAAAAACAAAAGACCGCCGTACGCGAAATGGTTGTCACTATCGGCAAATACACAAACATCTGAATCAACTCTCGCTCTTGACATGACTCGTGTCATGGCAGCCGCCGTCGTCGACTTAAAGGACGTCACGCGTCACATGACAACGAACGCGCGTCACTTTGCTAGCTCGGATCGAAAAAGTATGTTTTGTTCCTGCAGTGCGTCACAGCAGATTGCCTAGCATCTAGACAAATCGAATCTCTTCACTGCAATAGCTTTACATTGGACCAACGTATTTTACAATCCCTTTGCATTGTACCAACGTACTTTAAAACCCCTTTACATTTACCAATGTACATTGAACCGATTGGCTAAAGGCAAAAACTATGAGAAAAGTGTCAAAATAAGAGGGTTGATAAAAAAGAACTTTCATCTTTTAGTTATTGAAAAGACAAATGGCAATTTTGTATTTTGTTGTTATTCATGAAAAATTAAGCTATTTGTGACTATGGTGCTTGAATTATTTTATCATATTTTTAATTATATTTAAAAAAAACTGGTTCACCATCGGTGTGGTGTCGGTCGGTTTCCGGCTATGACTATGACTATGAAACTATGAATAATTTTGTGACACTTAACAAATCAGTCACTTGGTATTAAATATCGGCTGATGTCCACTTTACGGACATGAGCGACCAGAAAATACGGTATCGAGTGGGGAGCGTAGCGAAATTCAGTCT
>JAUJYS010004741.1:0-11646 GCA_033995665.1 Melogona broelemanni | reverse complement strand
GGGGGGGGGGGGATCCCCGCCCTTCCGCCATGGTTAGTCCGCCCCTGGATGTAGAACTCGCACTCACGTCATGACGTTCGCAAGAAAACATATATATCAAAGGCGTAACTTAATGCTCGGAGAACCGGGGAAGCGCGCTGTATTGTGTTGGAAATACGTTGTGACAACGTCGTGTTTTTGTCAGAAAAAAAATCTCCTAGGTTTCTGGTGCAACAATAGCGGAATTCGCTCGGCAGCATAGTCAGACTGAGTTTTCCAAATGCAATAATGTAAAATGTAATAATGCGGACCGTTGAATAGAGACGCCTCTCAGAAAAAATAATATTCAAGTATTTTTTTGTCAACATGGCGTCATGGTGCCTGCTAAATTATACGAGCGTATTTTAAATCCCGAGTTCTGTTCAGTATGAAAACCCAGGCTTCACGTGAATTTAATTTGAATTTAAATAAATGCATTACGGTCACCGGGATTTGAGGCAGAAATGCTGGTATTCACAAAGGAATGGTGGTTCGGATGCTTAATTTCCAAAATTCACATTTTTCCTGTCTGATGAATTCACCGATTCATCCTCGATTCCCCATCAATAGTCGCTTGGTTTTCAATTTCAATGGGCTAATGATCGACTATTGAATTGTCGAAATCGCCCGGGACATGCCATTCGATTACGATTAATCTGGCATATTTCCGCACACGTACATTAAAAGTACCGTTACGTGGAGCGGGGTGTTTACGTCGAACTGATGACGACTCCAATAGAGCATAATGATTATCGGATTTTGATTTCATGTAAATGGCTGTTTGTTACCGTTTCGGGACCTCTTCCCCCCCCACAAGTGGTTGTTGTGCGGTGGCCGTACCTCGATCGCTCCGACCCGGTAGTGACGTTTGCTGACTTCGTCCCTATCCATGCATACGTTGTCCTCGATGGCGCGACAGCTGTAGTCGCTGGCCGACAAAGTCTGTTCCATTGGCGCTGTCTGCGGGATCCCTATTTTAACACGAATCGATAATTATTATTGGGCTGCTGTACTTTAATCTCCAGTAGAAGGTGCACATTTTTTTTGCTTTATTTGGACTCTATGACTATGGTGAAGAAAACTTAATCCAATATTTTTTTAATGCTTTTCTGTCAATTAAAATGGTTACTCCTGCTCGGCGTAAGCATAAGTTGGTGGTGACGAGTGCGGTGCACCATTTTGTGATAATTGACAGTTACAATGTATACCCGCAAGCTGCCCCAGTGGGGCTAGGGGGACGGGGTCATGACTCATGATACCAGTTTAGCATGCAAATTCTGATGTCCTACTTTAAGAGGCTCTACATGGGAAAATCAGAAAGTCTGATCCACTGTTTGTACACACTGGTGAAGTAGTGAGCGAAGTAGGAGGAGTCACACTGACAATGTTTATTAGCCAGTGAAACATTAGCCACTTTTAGTAGGAGTTTGACAGACAATTTTTTGTTTTTGTTTTAGACTACTGAGATGATTTTCATCGCCTTTGCGAACGCTTTCTTATCATTCCATACGATTACATATATTTTTTCTCATCACGGCAAATTAATACTGATGATGAAATCGATGTGTTTATTGTGTCATTTCGCACCACCGCTCCGCCATTTTTTCGTCTGGAGTTTTTTATATTCTCGTTCACGCATGCGCAGGAGCTCACTGTCAATACGAACTTGTGCGGTGGCGCTGGGGTCGAGTTTTACCGGATGGCGCGCGCCCATGCACGCCCTAATTATTATTTCTGGATGGATCGATCGTAGCTTAATTGCTTTCGGAAACAAGTATTGGCAATCATTTCGCGAGTCCAATAAAAAATGCATGATGCAGGCAGCCGTGTTGTTACTTGGAAGCTGGAAATATTGAATTCGGCGAAAAGGCAAGTAAACAAATGTCAAGTGTGTATCGAGTGCAGAAGAGTAACTTTTGACATTTTAGTCAATTGATCACTGATTTTGGCTTCATCATCTCCATTGAAGTGAAGTACGTGCCTATTTAAAATTAATGAGATGGGCGCATATTCCGAATATATTAACGTAAGTCTGATCATTAGTATACCAATTAACACCTTTGATAATTAAACAAACGAAACACACCTTTGTCAATTAAATTGTCAATTAAAGTAACAATCAAACACTTGTTTGACAATTAAACCAACGCCTATGACAATAAAACTAACAATTAGAAATCATATTTCATTATTATTATTTTTTAATTTTGAAAAATAATATTTTCCATTGAAAAGCATATCCATTTTACATTCTAAAAAAATAATATGTTGACTGATGTCGACATTTTGGTGCAAAATAATTTTTGCCCAGAAACGTGTGGCTATTATTAATACTTAACTGACTACAATTAAAAGCTTTTTGATTTAACTGCTGCGAAGTTGTAAAAAAAATTGATAACGTAATTTTTAGCTCATTACCCAGTTTCCAAGTGCTGGTGGATCCTTGAGGGTCATTTTTGCTGGGCCTGCTTGTTTCGTACACAAATGCGGCCAAATCGTGATGGGTCTTCTCCAATTCAAATTTTGTCCAGTCCCGAAAAAATGCCTGGAATTTTATGTAATTCGATTAATTTTTTTTGAAGAATTGTTTTGAATTAATAAAAAGGCTAGATAATTTAAGTTAAAAAAATTCTCTAAAGATTTTATTTCGTGGCTATACAGAATAAGGTAAAAGTTAAATATGGTACGATAGCACTAACTGTCAGTTGGTCGTTCCATGGCTGCGCATTGGTGGCTTCTTCGCAGTCCGATTTGATATTGCTTTCTTCAATAATGGGGTAGAGCGATGCTGGAAGAGTTCAAACTTAATTTTGTGTTATGTCATTACAACTTACATGGAAGTAAAATTTATGTGATGTCCTCCATGGCACAAACAATTGCAATGCTTCTCCTAAGAGCGCATAATTAGATTTCCACGTCGTCGCTATCTTATCGTTCCACTGCCTTTCTTTATTTAACAAATGCTGATTCGCTTAATTCTGTGATGCCTTACCGTTGTTCCTGAGCAAAAACAGGTGCTGGTCCTCTTCGGCCTCAAACTCGTTGACTATGGTGGCCGGTGTGGTCTTGGGACACTGGGTCTCGTCCACCCAACGGACGACCATGGCCCGGCCGGACCCTGCTCTCGTTTTACCCGCTAGCTCGCGTGTAAATATCGAGCCCAGCATGGTGGCCATCTGAGCCGTGGTCATGGCCACCAGGGTCCAATCCTCATTGTCTTTACCCGAAAGGAGCGGAACTATAGTGGACCAAGATAGGCCTATTAAATTTTTTTTACGAATTGTACGACAACCCAGCCGATATTGCATTGTCGTACTGTAGCCCAGTCGATATTGCAACCGCCTGTGGTACGGCGGTCCCGGGTTCGATTCACGACGCTGGCTGTCGTTTATTTTTAAGGTAATATATGAATCGATCTGATATAAATCGAAATATAGGGGGAAATATGCCCCTAGATATTTCCTAAGCAATGTGAGGGGTATAGTTTCTCCTGTAGCGATATTAACTACAGTGATAAGACATATTTCTTACAAATGCTAAAGTAGTTGGGGAGACATTTTACACTTCCAAACATTCATTCAAACTTTTTCTCCGTCAAGATTAATTGCCCTACGTCTAATTTGCAATACCTGATTGGACAGCTTCATTTACACTGTTGCAGGCTACGACTCTAGACTTGGTGACTGCTTTGGGTGCGTGACCTTTGACCCAATCCTCTATCGTTTGGCTTGGGATCTTTTGGGCGTTGAAACAATTTTCAATTAAAAGGCCTGCAAACAGAGAAAGATTAATTTTTTTGAAGATGTTCTATTCAATTGTATCGTTTCGGTTTTTTTTTGTCCGTTTAATTGTAATTTCGTATTTATTTATTTTTCCGTTCACATAACGACATTTTCTATATTTGCAAAGGTCTATTCTAATTTTTCTGCTAGATCGTTTTTTTTATTTTTTGTCGGCGTAGGTAGTTTTTGCAAGCGGATATTTTTGCTAGACTATAACCATTACTGCTGGTTGAAACTACTACCGTCAGTAATTGTTAGTCTACTCCACGAAATTACACAACTCAGGAAAAACAGATAAACAGTGGTTATTCTAATGAAAGGAATTAAGCTAATCATGAAGACCCGCCCCAACCGCATTATACCGAGTGCACTCGCCGCGCGGACGGTCCACCGGCTTTACACAATTCACGTGTGTCCGTCGCCATCGGGGCCGGTGCAATTAGCAAATTGCGGCGAGCTGCTCTGGAGCGCTCCTGCGGGGTCGAGCCCGCTTGCATACGAACGGCTATTGTGGTGAGTCTGGACAGCTGGACGTCCAAAGTGGACGAGCACGTCTTTGATGACAGGCCACACGTCATACGAAAACATAATTATCGGTTGTTTCAAGGGCCGATCGACACTGCTATTGTTATATAGACCGGCACTTCCGTCGATGGTGGAGCTAGCTAGTTGGGGACAGCTTAGATCGAGCCTCACTTTAGGGGAGGCCAGGTCATAATATAATTAATTATTATTTTCATAGATCAGTTCAAAGCGTTTTGATGTTGGTAAAAAATATTTATGTGGTTTTTTAGGTCATTTTTTTAGTCCGGTGCAGCGCAACCTCGTCCCTCTCGTTTTGTTTTGTTGGCGTCCTAACCCTCTATTAATTTTTTTAGTGTCGTGGATTTTCATCCTGAGTTATTTAGGATAAAACTATCGATGCCTGTGGCAGGATAGGCATCGATAGTTTTATCCTAAATAACTCAGGATGAAAATTCACGACACTAAAAAAAAATGACCTAAAAAACCACATAAACATTTAAGTTATTGAGGATAAAACTATCGATGCCTGTGTTCTTAGTGATTGTTATGCAGGTTTTACGTTAGAGTTTTTGCTCGACGAATCTTTGTTTGGCGATCAACTTTTACGAATTTTTCAAATGTAAATGAATGATCGGAGTTAAAGGATTCTTGCTCAAAAAGCTTTATTTGCTCAGATTTCTCGAAAAATTCGTAAAAGTTGCTCGACAAGCAAAGATTCGCTGAATTTTTTATCAGATGTAAAATCTGTATTAATTTATGATTATCAAATTTGACGATTCGCTGAACTTTTGTTTTGATGTTGGTAAAAACTTGTTCAATTCATCGTTCCGTTTTTACAAAGAAACGATCGAGTTGTTTTGAGTTCACAGCTTGTCACCGATTACCACTCTGTGACCAACTTCAGATGCCTGCTATTATGTACGATGGTTCGATACTCACTATTCGAGTGACGTGCATCTACATGTATATATACATGACCACAAACTCATTCAGCAACCTCCATATAATTAAATCGAATTCTATGCATAGTTAATGAGGAATGAAAAAATGTGCGACTTATAACATCAGTTATAATAGAGTCGCGTTGCCACAATAATGCCCTAGAAACTATGCATTGGAAGATAAGTGGGGCGTCATCGTAGTTAGGGTCGCGGGGGTGCGACGCCTGGCAGTGGGCCATCGCGTGAGAAACAACGTAGCCATTGGACTCAGTGATGACAGCTCTGGTGCTATAGGGGATTCCCATGTTGCCAGGTAGACGGCCCACTCACAAGCGGAGGCATCTTTGCGCGTTCGAGCCATTGCCATTGTATGGAAAATAATTGATGATTTTCCGATGTTTTTGTTTTCAAGGCCTTCTCGCGCGACAACGCGATGGCAAACATATCGACATTCGTTTAAGAAAATGGAGAGCGTTGCCTACCTCTACTTGACTTTTCTTATCGGTTACTTATGTGGCCAAATGTGGTTGTGTCGCGAGGAGGGTACATGATGGTTGATGCCGATCATTGGTGATCGATCGATTGATCGATGTCTTGGCTAAGCTTTTCGTTATCAATGTCTCAATGTAAGATCATCAAATACCTTAAGATTTTTGATCAATTTAATTCGGGCTGTTGAACGCTGTAAAAATGACTCAACAGATTGAGTAATTTTTTACATAGATAGATATTTTGATTTTCCTAAATACGCTCGTACTTATTTATTGAGACTTTATTTTTAATATCGTAAAATTTGAAAATCGTAAAATTCAATAGAATCAATTTAATGAATGTTTAATTACTTGAAAAATTCGCTAATAGCAATAAAAAATATCGTTTAATCAAATAATATACTGTGAAAAGATGCTTTAAAAATTGGTTCAATTTGGCATTTTTATCTTTGATATTTACTTGATATTTTTTAGACGCTTTTTCGAGTATTAAAGTAACTTTTTTCTAGCTCAATTTAAAATGTTTACTAAAGATAGTAAGCTCTTGTACATGTGTACGACTATTTGCAAAGAAAATTGTCGTTTCAAAGTCCCTGTACCATAAAACCTCATGGCTAAAAAAAAACTTTATTCAGAAACTTCTAGATTTTTTTTTGTTCTTGTTTGCTTTGTGCATACACGTCGCTTACGGAAAGTAATCACCATTCGGCGAGACCCTCGTTGCTGACTATGTCTACGATGCACCAGGCGAAACTACACACATTGCCGTCGATTTGTTCGCATTTTAGTTCAAAAATGAGGAGACGACAAAGGCTGGCGGCGACCGTGACTGTCGAGAGCGCAAAAATATAACTTGACAATGGCATTGAACAACAAACGGAGGAAGGTGGAAGAAAAAAAAATCCGATGCCATTATTGGGCGCGTGACTGTGAACTAAATAAAAAATGAATTTTTTTCTTAAAGCCAATATTCTGACGCCATAACCGCGAGGGGTATCGTGTTTCCGCCATACGGGGCCCAAGAAGCCATTGTGTTTTGCCTGTGCACAAATGATTGGATTAATATAATAGCGCGGCCGGGGGAAAAGCTATTACCAAAAGTGCATTCGGATCACATCAGACTATATAATCTTGTCCTTACGACGTTACTATCCGCTATGCGTTTGAATACTAGATGGCGCACAGTTTGTCTCACGGCAAGTGACTGAGTTTTTGGCTAATTGCCGTCGCTGTAATCTGATTCTTTGGAACGCTACTACATGGCGTCACACAGGGTCGTGCACAAATAATATATCTATGAATGCCACACTTTAGGGCATTGTATCGCAAGGATATCACGTTTCAGTAGTTGGCAATGCAAAGCAGCATCTTTTATCAATAAACATTTTTCATATTAATCGACACAACAATAATTTTGCATAATACATTAATTGATTATTAGAGGATCCTCGTCATGAGCGTTAGACAAAATTAATGTATTATGGCATCAAAATAAAAATTAAATTAAAATGTTGTGCGAATTTAGTTTCATTCGAAATTTGTTAGTGTCTTTCAAACCATTTAGTTTGTCATAGTCCTGAGTTTCCAAGCTTTATTTTCGGTCAGTCTGTTTTTGCAGTCAGGAATGAGTATATTTTTTCGTTTCGTTCGAACGTTTTCTATTTTATGCCATATTTTTCGGAAATGGCTGCTTGGGTGAGAAATACTAGGGAAAACCATCTCCGTCAATTTATTTCTATGTTTTTTTTGTCCATCTTCTATTAGTCTGGCTTTCAATTTGGAGTGTGTGAGTGCCATGACCGACGCGGAAGGCCAATATCGAGAGCACTAGGCCACTAGGAGCACTTTGGGCGATTGCGAGTCACGCCACCCCCTCCCTTCATCCTTACTTTCCCTCCAGCGGGCGGTTTTTTAGAGTCATCCCTAGAATCAATCTACTAAAAATACTGGCGCCTTTCACATCGCACTGTTATTATCGACGGATCATATCGAAATTAACGAGACTGAAAAAAAAAATGCTTGTTAGTTAGTCATGTTCAGTTTAGACGCATGGGGGAAAAGAAATGTTTTTGTCCATCAAAGATTACCTTTTCATTTTGCATTTATATTTTATATCTTGTTAACATATTAAATTTTTAGTCTTACATTATATCTTGCAAGTTCAATCATACGAGATTTCATCAGCTTCTAGAGATTATTTTTTTTAAATATTTTTTCGGAATCTTGGTAAGTAGTGAAGACAAAAGCCAAGAAATCCCTGCAGGTATAATAATATAAAGTATAAATCCGGTATAAGAAAGACTATCCCAATTGTGTAATAACATTTTTTAAAGAATAATGGCATCATAAAATAATTCAAAACATGGTATACGCACGTGTAAAGAAGCTTATTATCCTTATAAATGAGCACCTCCTACACGTTTTTTAGAATATTCTCATTCGTGAATCATTACCCTTGTATCCCCAGTTGCATCCGCCATTAATAGAGTTATTTATAAAATATGCGCAACGTACAGTAGATGCGCATGTACGCGCCTTGTCTACATGATGAGGCATTTTTTTTCCGGTAGATTAAATTTGTAAACTAATCTGATGGGTTTATGTTACTGCAGCCTATAAAAATAGTCTGGAGTTTAAAGTTATTGTGCGTCTGGAAAGGCAAAAGTAACACACTCGAATACGAAAACAGACAACCGGAGAAAATATCCATTTCAAGCTGGTTTTGATTAACAAAAAAATAAAACGAGAACATAGCTTGTAACTAGGCGAAGGCTTTAGTCGGCAGCGACGCCATCACCATAGAAATTCAGCATCTATTGGGCGCCCAACGGCCCTATGGCCGTCTGGCTGTTGACGTCATGCAAACACGAACTCTCATTGGTTGAATCCCTCAACGAAAGTTCGCGCGTCATAGGATTTTAGTTCTGCGACGTGCCGTCCCAGTCGGATATCCTTCAGTATACGGGCACAGGGGGGGGGGAGGGTACGTGAGAAATTGTACTAAGACGACGCTCTTAGTACGGGTCAGTAATACCAACTCGAGAAAAGAAATATGACTTAATTGGAGGCGCGAAGCTTATTTGGAATGTCTTGGCTAATTAAACTTGTTTTCCCCCACGCTAAATTCATGCAGTTTTCGCGCTAAATTATCAAACCGGTTGCTGTTTCTTGAGCGGGGACGAAACAGAACTAATTATCTCTCCTCGCGCAGGAAAACACGTCATATCGTTAATTTGCTTCCGCGCGACTTCAGCCGTTTTGTAGGAGTTTATCTAGAAGCACTTTATTCTAAGACGATTTCCTAGCTTTTATCTCTTCTTCTTGCTGTTGCTGCTAACGGTTTCTGGTAGGAAAATTGAGAAGAATCCATGTGGAGAGAGAGAGAGAGGGATGTGAAACTCCGAGACAACCTTGAAAATTCGTCCTTGTAGAAACGTCATTTGAATCGCAATTTAATTTCGACGCCGAAAAAAATGTCTGTCTGGACTGCCGATAAATTCGTCGAAGTAGTCGTAAAAAGGACAGCCTTTTTTAATTAATTTTATATACTTTTTTTCGGTCGTATTAAATCGCGGGGAAAACCTATTTCGGCTGAATGGAAATGGCACATAATAGAACAATTTCTAGAGTTTGGAAAAAATATACAGACAAACGTTGTTCAAAAATGTTCGTCTTTATTTCGGCGCTGAACCGAACACTTTTTTCTCATGGAAATGGCACGTTTAGCGGCGCTTCACCCCGTTTCTGCACTTCGCTGCATTGCCTCGGAGCTCATACGGTTTGGTTGCGCTACGGAATCCGCGAGCCAACGTATTCGGGGCAGCGCTTTTCATTTGGCATTCGAATTTCATGATTTATTTTGCCCAGTCCAGTTCTTCCGTGTCACGAATTTAATGCATTTTTGGCTCCTAATTAAATTCAGTATGATATGATGTCCGTTTACTAGTTTGGAAATGATATGCGAGACATGGTTGTCAATGATTCTCACGCAGACGTGTTGCCTGATTCGCCAAACTGAGCGATCATGACGCGTTGCATTTCTGACACCGCCGGTCTAAATTGGAAAAAAAATCCAGCAACCAGACTTTGTTCTACCAGCCGCCTATCAAACTACGTATTTGCCATCAAATTCAGTAACGTCGCTTTCTGTCTAGCCAGCGGGCGCAACAAAAAAAAAGTAAAAAGATGAAAGACTTCGCGAACGCGCAAAAAAAAAATGAATTGCTGAATTATCGCGACCAAAGGTTTGAAAACTAAATTAGTCCCTCCTCCCTCCTCCTCCGTTTATTGGATTGACTCAACACAGCCGCACGCCACATTGCGAAATAAACGTTTTTCGGAATGCAAAGCACGTAATCGGATGGCGGTGTGTATCTGTCGTTTCAAAAGGTCGGCTTGTTTACGCATTCACCAGATGTAAAATACGGTCGACAGTGGCGCCCCACCTTTGATCGTAATCTACCTCAAATGTCAAGCGCTCGCATTTGGTGTTGGGGAAAATGTTTGATTCGACTTTTAGCTTTGATATGTAAAGGGATTTGACCCGTCTGGTCCAGTCAGTATTGCGCCCGACTGCAGTGCGGGCGGTCCCGGGTTCAATTCCCGGCGCAGGCTCTCGTTTATTCGATCCTGGGGTAATGGAGAAAATATGCTTCTCACATATTGACTCAGCAACACGAGGGGTCCAGAATCTCCTGTAGTGATATTCACAACTGTGATCAGGAATTTCAAAAAATAAATAAAAAATACGAGCATACATTCTTGATTGTTGAGGGGCATGCTTGTTAATAACTTTTATTTATACATTTTATGACCAACGATTTTACATCAACGAATATCAACGAATTAAGCAGATTGGCATCTTCGACTATTCAGGCTCACGCTTGTACAAAGTCGACTGATTATGTCTTTACCTGTTTTCTCAAATATATTTTGATATTTTGGATTGTTAGGGCATGCCTGTCATAGTTTATATCTTTTATTTTTCCAATTTTTAATTTGAAATATGATTTTATATAATATCTCTTTATATTTTATATATATTTTTTTTTAAATACACAAGTCAACGTTTTTCAAGCGCAGAGAAATCCGGCTGTTTCATAATGATAGCTCAGGCAAAAGCAGCAAGTAGGGCGATCGCATCAAAAAGCCAAACTCTCGGTGCCAGATGCCAAACCACATTTCTCTCCTAAATACAAATTAAATTATTTAAATTAGCTAGGCCCGGCGCGGCGCCCGGCGATAGCGAAGTATACCAAACCGCGCAACCACCAACAATCCTCTCTCGCCTACTTATCCCCCCCACCCTAGCGCCACCACCGACAATCCCCAGTTCCAGCTGCGCAACCTGCCGGATAGTTCCACAACAAATTTTGAAAGCCTTTTTAGAGAATCTGCGGCACATTGGACTCGGTGGGTGCTACAAAATTCTGGCAAAGCACACTGGGCCCCGCGACGTCACAATGCAACGCCGCCATTATTAAAGGAATTACAATTACAATTACAATATTTACCCGCGAGCAGCCCCTTTTACGGGGGGCCTATGGCGGGGGACATAATGAATACGAAATGCCGCGAAAATTAAAAAAAATGGAGTAACCAAGTTTAACAACAGCCGTTCAGACATACATTACTTGAAACACAAAATGTACATTTACCTACCACGAATGACCACAAGCATGGACCTTAACATCATCCGTGAACTAGGCTAGGTGATACGGCAAAAAATGTCGTCTTGTATAAAAAAAAATAAATAATGAGAGATTTCTCCAAGACCATAAATAATGAAGAATGTAAGTTACTAATTTTTAAAAAAATGTTCGAGCGGTGACGTAAGGTAGGGTTTATTTCGTTCACAAAACGACATTGTGTATTTCGTGAAGGTCTATT
>JAUJYS010004740.1:0-11647 GCA_033995665.1 Melogona broelemanni | reverse complement strand
CTCCTCACCGCCCGCGCACCTCGCCTGATATTGAATTAATCGGAGAAATTGATGCATTATTCAGACCTCAATTACTTAGAATCAACATTGTCCAACCTTCGGGGTGAATACCAAATGATCTCATTTGCATGGGGGCCGATGCACTGGCACTCGTTCTTCTTCCCTTTTTGTCCGCGCGCGCTTCTCCTCCACGCCGAATCGTACAATTTTCATTCCTGGAAGCTCCTTCGTATTCTCTCATCAGCATGTATGAACCGGACGCACGTTAGAGTGCTTGAGTTTCGTCCAAGGGTTGGAGGGGGGGGGGTTCTAAATTCGACCCATCCATTCCCTTCATATTCCAGTGAATGGAGATAGCTTTTGAACAGCCCTTGTAACGATTTATGGCAGAAATCAGAACAGTGGTTCACGAGCGAAGCTCTTGGATGATGTTTTCACGCGCGCCTGTTAATCTTGACAACTGAAGTAGGCGAATGGGATGTCGCGCTTTTGCACTAGATGGCGCTCATTACGCCAATCGGCAGATTGCAATAGTCGCATCTGTGGCGTTGGGAGCCTTTATGGATCGGTTGTAGTTAATATCGATAGTTCTCCGATGTTCGATCGACTATAATTGAAATGCACTTGCTGATTCTCTGAAACGCCACCAGAAGGCTCCACAATTTAACCTTGCATAGAGTCCATAGTTTCGTTTTATTTCGTATATGGATGATATTTGTGCAATTGCGCGATTGACGTCTACAAAGGACGTATGCGAACAGTTGGTTCACTTTCTTGTAAATACTACTTGCGGTCGCGAGTAGTAGATTGGTAATATTGAATAAAATAGTACAGAAGCGTTTTAGTCGAACAATTCGTAAGATCCATTTGATAATTTTATTTTATTTTATATTTTCAATATTTTATATTGATTCTAATACACATCATAAGTTGAATTGGTGTTTCTCATATAACAAAATATTGATTGGATGTGGTTCTTTTTGTGTGTTTTCAGGCTTTGCTCCATGTTTCTACGACCAACAGAGAGTATGGTGGCTGCCGTGCTGTTCGCTGTACACCCCATTCACACTGAAACTGTAAGTAGTTATTGACGCAATATAAATTTTAATTGACCTATCCTTATTTGTTACAGTTATTTTCAGTTTACGGTATCGTTAAAATAAAACATAACTTCATGTTTTAAGAATTTATACCTGTTGTAAATGCGCTTTCGAGTTTGTAATTTAGGATTTTTAGTTTCTTCGAAAAAATATTTCAGCTTCTTTGTAATTTTGATTCCATCAAAGGCAAACTTTAAAATAGCACCGTGCCATCTTAATTCGAAGTCGTGCCTCTAGTTAAAGGTTACTTTGGCGGTCATTAACATTTTTTTTCTTTTATCCAACGATGTCGTTTCACAACGTTGACTTCCTCATCCTTATGCGTATTTTCCGGCAGCGGTTGCTATTATTTTTTCTCTCTCTCTCTCTCCTCCAATACTCTCTGGAAGTAGTTTTTCTTTCTTTCTGGTCTCGGTGTCTCTCTCGTAACGGTTAATCGCATCTGCTTCGTATTTAAGCAGTTCCGCCTGGTTTCTGCCACCGACACACACTGGCGGTGCAACGTGTTTTTCTCTTTCCACCCCCCACCATCCCGTAATGAGCGTTGGTATATCACGTGTTTAAATTTAATAGCCGCCTGTTTAGTGTGCCGAGTGCGGAAGTGCTACGTTATCGCAAATAGAAGCGAAGTTTAAAAGTAATATTTTTAGAGTTTTTTTCTTCTTCTTCTTGGTAACTCACTTGTGTTATTTTTTGTTCCTTTTCACTGGCATTGACTGGTTTATAAACAAGACAATCTCACCCCCACCATCCCTCTCTTTAGTTGATATTAACGGTTAATGGAAATCCTGGAATTGTTTCTCTAAGACGATAAGTGCTAGGCGCGCGTTTAAAGTTTGAAATTATCTTAATTTTCAGTAGTTGTCTGTGTTGTTTATAGGACTTCCTTAAAAAGGAGTCCTACGACGATTCAATTAAGTTCACCATTCGATTCACCATTAAACTTGCTAGGCCAGCTGCAGCAGAAAGTTTTTTTCTGTTAAAAATTCATTCTAGTTCAATATTTTTTATCTTTGGATCTTTTGCATTAATTGTAATAACAAGTTGAAGTTCTGCTTCCGTAATCTGATGACAATGCATTAGCTAGCAATTGTAGTTGATAAACTGGGATACTTGCGTAAGTTGCAAAAATTGTAGACTGTTTCTCTACTGTAAATTTTTAACTATCTAACTACTGCTGCCAAGAATTTCGATAAAAAAATAAACACTGCTTTGCATTGTCTTAACACTGTTTCTTTGTTTGTAAGACGTATGCAATTCATTTTTTCCTAGAAATTTTTATGGTTCATTTTTTGAAGTGAAGTTAAGATTATTTTCTATTGTTTCATTGTTCTATCCTCATGCAATTTGTACAACTACCGTATCTTATCTTTCTACCAATTGAAAATGTGTCTCTTAACCGGCTTAATCGCGTCCACGTCATTTGAATAAAACAACGGACTCTAAATTTGCTCACCTTTTGTACAGTATAACTCACGAGAAACTGTGTTTACTGACTTTCCAAATTTACCCAACATCTTTAGAATTGTCAGCACTGACTCTCCTTTGCGTTGTGACTTAAAAACTGCTCTAGGGGAGAAGAACAATTGCTTCAAGACTCTTTTACTCGATTTTATCACCTTAACGTTTGCTTTTCCCCCTTTTCTTCCCTTCCCCCTCTTGCATATAGCATATCGTCTTCTACCCTTCTCACTTTATTATTCTCTCTTTTGTTATCGCGACGACGAATCTGTCCCAAATTGCGCGGAGCAGTTGCCTTGTAAAAATAGTTTTACGTCTGTTTAACCGTAAAAACAATTGCGAACGCGTATACTATCGGAGTCTAGCATAATGAGACAACGGTAAAATAAAGTGTGTCTGCGCGTGCAAAACGAAAACCGCGCGAAGGACATGGGCGAACTCGTCACATCGTCCTCTGGCGGTGGGCGTCCGCAAGTTCTGAAGCTCTTCGTTGCAAGTTCTGAAGATCTATAGAAACTAATAGAACGTCATCGGAGCGAGCTCTCGTTTATTCTATCCTGGGGCACAGATGAAAATGCGCACATAGCAACACGGGTGGTACAGAATCTCCTGAAGTGATATTCACTACTTGAAATTAAAAGTGCGGGAATACGCCGAGTTGAATGCCAAATAAAAAACAAACAAATTTTTATTTATTTTAAATGCCTGATAGAACGACAATTATATTCATCAGTTACAGGTATATTAAAGTTATAACTGATGAATATAATATTTTGCTTATCTGTCGGGCAGTTAAAATAGTGAAAGTTTGTTATTTTTTATATTCACAATAACGGTTGAAAAAACATATTTACATAATGACACATTTCTCTTTATTATTAATACCATACGATAAATAGACCTAACAAGATTCAAAATACCATAGTTAAATTCCGGGTTATTGTCTCTTTGCCAGGTACGCAAAGTATTTACTACATTTCTAATGGATTACGTACGTATAATAGTAATTGCGTCTCTTGGCAAAATTAATTTGCCATCACTAATTCAATCAAGTTAAAAATTCAAATGAGTAAAAACGTGATTCAGTTCAGAAAATCAATGAATCGTACCTAATCGCTAGGAAGACTAATGATACATTAACAGACGAATTCAATGTATTTGTGCAATTACGTCGACCGAAGTTAACCCATTTCAAACAGTACAGTACGGCATTGTTTCTTTTTGATAGAAAGGTTTCGTCTTTTAAAATTTCATTCGACAACTAACCAGAAACAGGATCTTTATTTGTGCTTTTGTGTGCAAATACTACCAAATGTAGTATTTTCAGAAGGCATCGAACAATCGTAGGGCTTTGCTGTACTCGATCGTTTCACATACAATTGTATAGTCGCTATGGACACCGTCATTGTACGTGGAGGACAATAAAAACGTCAACTCTCGGGTCTTCCCGCGAAGCTTCCCAACGCAATCCGAATCCTAACCGCGTCATCACGTTTTACATTTTATAATGGAACTGTTCGGGTTTTTGTTGGGGGTGGGGAGGGGGTACTGTTCCACTATACATAAGTTTATTCAAATGAAGCCTCGATAGCGGAATAGACTGGCGCTTCGGCGACCGACTAGAGATACAAACAAAACGAAAGTGAGTGCATTATTTCATGGTTTTTCCACCGTTATAGTTTTACGTCGTCATAAGACCCGCTGCCAAACCAGGCACATGCACCCTGTTTGGATTTTACGCTGACCATTTTGTGACGTAGTTTTCAGTTTGGATTTATTTGGACGTGGTTGTTCAGTTTTGAAATGACAGTGGTCATTTAATAATATTTCACCAATAAGCTCTACTTAGATAAAGTTATTATAAGTTATATTTTTTTATTTTTACAATAGATTAGTCCTCACAAAAGTTAGTCATGAAATAGTGAATATTTTTGAAATTGCTGAAAATTGTTTCAAATCATTAAAAATTGTTAACTATGATAAATTGCTGGAAATGAATTTGAAATTCATTGAAAAAATTGTTTTTACCAATCGAAAATTGCTGGGAATGAATTTTAAATTCATTGAAAAAATTGTTGTTACCAATCGAAAATTGCTGGAAATGAATTTGAAATTCATTGAAAAAATTGTTGTTACCAATCGAAAATTGCTGGGAATGAATTTGAAATTCATTGAAAAAATTGTTTTTACCAATCGAAAATTGCTGCAAAAGGAATATTTGAATTTTTTTGGAAAACAATGTTGTTAACTATCGAAAATTGCTGCAAATGAGTTTGAAATTTATTAAAACAAATTGTCTGCAATGAATGTTGTCGGTAATAATTTTTAATTATTGTTGGTCATTTTAACCCATAATTATTTACCCTCATCACCCCTAAATATTTTAAGGGAATAAAGCCGCCCTTTAGCCTCATTGAAATGCTGGCTATGAGGGTTGGCTAAATTGAAGATAAAGTTTTCCAATTTACAGGAAGAATAAATTAAAGATAAAGTTTTCTAACAATAAGATTATTTGAAACTCCTTGAACTTGAATAAATTGATCATTTGAAACTTGATTATTTGAAACTCTAATAATAAGATTATTTGCAACTCCTTTTTTAATCCTTTTTTAATTCGACGAAAAAAAAAAAAAAAAAAAAAAAAAAAAGAGTTTAAATATTTTATTTTTGTGAAAACATTGCGATATTGACTATGAGTTTCCGTCAGCGGTTCTCACGAGGATGAAAATCAACCCCCCCCCCCAACCCTAACCCTCCCTCTTCCCAGGCCTTCACCCTCCATGTCGTTTTAACAACGTTGTACGGCAAATCCATTTGCATCTGTTGTCGCGCGGGGCGTCTCGCGGAAGCGACCTTGCGCCGAGATTGGGGTTGATTTTCTCGGTAGCCGCCGACCGGAAACCCAAGTGGTGGCAGTGGTGGTGGTGGTGGGAGGGGGGAAAGGGTTTGGAAGCAACAAATTTCAAATATGGGGTTTTACTCCGTAGATCGAATAGGTGGGCGTCCGAAGCGTGCGTGTGCTTAACCTGTACGCGTGAATACTGCTGATGCGACAGTCTATGCGCGTCGGTGTGTATATTGCCATCGTGCCGATGCGCCCTGCATTTGTCGCACGCTCCACCTTTTGGCTTTGTGTGATTGCCTATTTGCTAGGGGCAGCCGCGCATGTATTGGATTGAGGAGAGGGCGAATGGTTCGGGGTTAGGAAGGGACAATTTAGATTTGGTATTTTTTTTATTGGTTAGAATGGTGAATCCAGTCTTTCTGATGGCGATTCTTTGTAGATGACCATAAAAAAGAATAGGTTTGTTTTTTAAGAAAATGTTCAAGAAAATTTAAATCGAAATAGAAAATTTCGAATTTTTCTTCATTTACGTACGGTTAAAGAAGATAGCAAATTTTGTCGTAATCCTTTCATAAAAAAGGTCGCGTAATTATCAGTTATTTAATAACTTCGACATAAATTTATCATTTTGTATTTAATTTTAAAATCTCGTTCATTTTAACTGCTTTGGCGAATTTTAATGTACTTACGTCTCGAAACATTATTTCTGTGTTCTTACTGTACATACCGTAGATTTTAATTTGTTGACTTTGTGGCTATATGAGGAGCCCATTTTTTTTCAATGACCAATTGAAGTGGATAATTAAAAAAAGTCTCACTTTTAAATTGCAGAATTAGCAATTAAACAGAATTCTCCTGGTAATCATGGCTACTAGTTAGGCTGAATTATAAATTCCTTCTTGTGAAATGGCCGATAAAACCATCTAGTTTAATTGTCAATTAGTTTTCATCGCGTCTTCCTTTTCTCAATTTTAGAGACAAAAATTGTTGAACAATCGTTTTATTTGATATTTCTAGGTGTCTGGCGTCGTCGGGCGGGCCGAAAGTCTAAGCTCGATCTTCTTTTTGGCCGCCTTCTTCTCCTACTGCAAAAGTTCCGGCAGACGAAAAAAGACCGGTGAGTAGAATAAAAGTTACTTTTACGAGAATATTACGCGCATTAAAATGTCTACGGCTGGTGTACACGTGTTGGACAAATTAATGGAAACATATCTGTTTGTGCACCTTATAGAGCTGTTTCAATTATTCTGTCCAACTCCTGAATGTCTGGTCGCGCTGGTTGAGAAACCGATTATTAGTACAAATACAGTAAACCCCCAGTTTGTTTAACGGTTAATGGATATGAAAATGTGGCAAAATGAATTATATTTTTTAATTTAATTATATTTTCTAATGGGCGGGAAGTTTTCAAAGGTAATCTGGTTAATCTAATGATGGTGGAACTATTAGTTTAAGCTGATTATTCCTAACAGAGAATAGCTGAATTAGAAAATTCTACGAGCCTAATTTGGTTATGGTAAATTTTCTAATCATACTATGTGAGCCTTTTGTGCGTGTTGAAAGTTTTGCGTGGATATATTCTACGAGTAAATTGGTGTACAGTGATGCCCAAATTTTTTATACTAGCATAATTGCTAGTTACGTTTTCAAATGGAGATGACAGGGTACGTTCTTTTTGTTGGATAACAAGCGCAATCCATTATTGAGCTATACGAAAATTTGGAACTGTTACATAATAGAATACGACGTTTTGGGCATTGATGAGATAGAAAGTAGTTTAGCTTAAACAAATTAGGGAACATAGTCCGGAACAGCGCCTAAAACGATAACGAACACAGCCTGGTGAATTCACGCATTAACTGGCATAAGTTCATCGCAGATGTGCGTGATGTGATCATGCGGAAAGCTTTAAAATTTTGAAACAATAAGACGTCTGATGATCTCAGTGGTGTGCATGAAATCGGTACTGTCTATCAAAGCAATTAATAATAGGTTAATATACTTTAGGATTATTCACAACGTATGAACTAACAATAGTGAAAATTTGTGCATCTCAGGTGCAGCGATTGTGCAAAATTCTTGAAAATTTCGAATAATAAGACAGCTGATGATATCAGTGGTGTGTGTGAAACCGGTACTGCCTACCACAGCAATTATTAATATACCTTTGGTGTCCAATAGGGATATGGGAAGATATACATTTATATGCGAGAGTTCGCCAGACTCTGTGTGACTTTTTTGGTGCTGTTCCGAAACATATTCCCCCATTCATTCGAACTGTGTTTACCATTGTCAGCAACATTTCACGACGATGATTTTTTGTGTGCTGGTCGTGTGACTGATGATGACAGACTTAATTTTGCAATTGCGCCAGCGCGCGCGCGCGATTACAAACACGCACTCTATGAACTGGCGACAAAAGATGACGTCTCCTCACTTTTTTTTTCGGGTGGATGTCACCAGAAACGATTATTGCTTTATTTCTGCGCTCGCGCGCGTGTCGAGCTTAATGAGAGCGCACCCGCCACGCGCTCGCGGGTGATTGACACACACACGGTCGCCCTATCCGTGTTCCTTCGTTGATGACTGCTGCCGGCACGCGCCCTGAACCTTCTCAACGTAGCTTCGAATCGCGATAGTCTTTGGATCGATAGCTACGGGGAAAGACGGGAGAATGATTGTAGTCTGTGTAATTATTCGAGCTGGTAAATAAAACCTGACCTGTTGAATGGAGGAACGCGGTAAGGGAACGACGATAATTGGACCCGATATTAGCATTAGATGGCGTTGCTGCCGGGAACTTTTTTAGTGATAATTTTTTGCCTTCATATGCCGCTTAAGTTAATTGAGATAACACTTAGATGATTTACAATGACATCAAACTAAATATTTTAATATTATTTAATTTAATTTAATTGGGAAAGTAGAAAAAGATCAATTAATTTGTAGTCGCTATAAAGTCAAATGAAAGTTAACTACAAGCCTTCACCCAAGTCGATATTGCGACCGACTATGGTGAGATGGTCCCGGGTTCGATTCCCGGTGTGATCAACTATTTATTTGATCACGGGATACCTGTGAAAATGTGTTACTCATACACTACCATATTTATGTACCATATATGGTACAATGATTGCCAAAACAATATTAGGCAAGCTCAATTCCATATTATTTTATCAAATTATGTTTATATATACATTTAGTTAGTATTCATAATCATACGATTACAATAATTATTGATCCTACGGTGTGGTTTGCCTTCTAGATAATTATAATTCCAACAGCGATAACGTCGATGTTCTAGGGTCAATGACATCATTTCCCCATAGCCATTGCTTTCACTCGGGAGACCAATCCGAATTATTTTTCAGCGGAACGGTCAATTATGTTTTATTGGGACGTTGTGATCAATCAGCGCCGCCTGTGGGCAAAGTAGCAAACACACTAGCTTTGGTCGGATGGCTCGTGACGATTCAGCAATGATAGTCTCGTTATGATGGTGTAGTTCATATATGTTTCTATCCCTCCGTCTCTTTGAACACCGGTTCTGATCGGTCAGCGCCCTCTCTGGGCAAAGTACCGAGCACACTAGCTTACAAGCGATCCTTACTTAGCAATAGGATGGCTGGTTCATGACGATTCAGCAATGAACCTCGTTGTGACGGTTTAGTTCATATCGGTTTCTATCAATCCATCTCTTTGAACACTGGTTCTGAATGGGTGCCGGCGCCACCTTGCTGGGCGGTAAACGCAGCAACGACAATGTCTTCATAATTCCATTCCACTGCTCGCCACCAGTACCTCACCCCCTCCCCCATTCTTGTCTGTAGGCAGCTGGTTCATACGCGATATCAGCCTCATTCACAAACTGAAATTGTGATGACCAGCAGGCAGGCTAATTTCTCCGTCTCACTCTCCATGCCACTCATGCCATCAACCATTTCGCTCTCCATAGTCAAGTTGAAGTTTTGTTTACCTCCTGAGACCGGAGCTTGGCGCCGTGAGGTGATAGGCGTTGAGCTAAAGGCAAAACATGTAGGAAACTTTCCTGCATAGCACGCTTGTATTGTGTGATTGCCACTCTTTTGCTGCCCATCTACACTAAACGTTTTGGAGGAACAGTGTAGCATCTAAGTAAGTCTATGGAAAAATTCGAATGAAACATCTCGTTTCTTAGTTCGAAAAAAATGTAATTTTATCACTTTGGTTCTAACCGCCAGTTGTATGGTCGTCATAGTTCAGTGGTAGAGCATTCGCCGTGGGTGCGGCGATCCCGGGTTCGATTCCCGGCTCGTGCTTTCGTTATTCGATCCCGAGGTACTGGGGAAAATGAATGGGGTCTTCTACGATATCTTCTGCTGTGGTGTTGTTCACTATTGATCGTCAATAAAAATAATAAAAATCGTAATCGTAATTCTATCTAGTCAAGAAAAGTAAGTTGAAGAAGATAAAGTTCGAAATATCCCGATAAGAAAGTGAACTTGACCTTCTCAATTCTCTTTTCCGTTCAAATATTACCATCAATGGCAACAATGGTGATAATATGACGCCGGATGCATCACGTCGGAAGCATGACTTCATCAATAGGTTGATGACGCCATCAACCAGAAGCATGACGTCATCAATAGGTTGATAACGTCATGCTTCTGACCAGGTAGGCGAGCAACGCAATTGATCTACATCGACCGATATACCCAACTCGACCTGTGTCCAAGAACGGGGCGGACAGTGTCCAGCATGGACTGGTTGGTGGTGGTGGTGGTCTCAGTAGGTCCGGTCCACGCATTAACGTCGCTCGAGTCCCAATTTTCGCCCAACTGATCAATTCCGTTATACAAATGCCAGATGACCGCGCTGACAGCGTTTGACCACTTGCGTGCGCCAATTACTGCGCGGAGCCCTAACCCCTCTGATTTGCCCCCAACTAATCTCCTTTCGTGTTGGGTGGTGGTAGTGGTGGTGGGGGGGGGGGGGGGGGGGTATCGTCCGTCACCCCCCTCCTCCCAACAACTGCGTCATACGGCTATCCACCATCACTACCACCACCACCTCCTCTTCTCGGCCATCCTACCCGACGTTCGCCACCCACTTTTCCGAGAGCTCCCCCACTTGTTACATCAGTTGATTGGATAGCGAATTAATTGACAGAGTCCAGATCCTGTGTCACGCTCGGTTCTCGTTCGAGAAGAGTAATCGGCGAGATGCGAATCTGGTGGCAATAATTCGTATTACTTGAGTTGCCGCCGTCACTCACGGTCCGAGAAGTAGTTGAAGATTGACTTATTCAATTCAAATGTAACATTTCCGATTTATCCGACAAGTACAAAGCAGTTAAAGGCAGATTGGTGACTTTTATCATTAAGTTACTTTTATCGGGTTTTTTTTAATTAAGTGCAAAAATGTAATCAACGTATGTTAAACTGCTATTTAATATTTTAGTAGATTGACAATGTGAACGAAAGTAGTACTTTTGTATACCACTGACGGAAAGCAGCACATGTTTCATAAACGCATAGGTGTCTATGGAATAACTTTAAAACACCACACCAATAATACACTTCTCTGCCGTTAACTGCTTTATATAACTTTAATGAAGTCAACTATACATGTACAGCATATTCTTTTGCTAACCCAGAAAACAATATATAAGAACCGCAAATATTTTTAATTAGTGAAACTTACTGTGAGGAAAATCCTTTGTATAGTGAAAAAAATTATGTTTCTTTTATCGGTATTTTTGATATATTTGGTTCAGTATAAAAATGAATTTTATCAACGACAAGAAACAATAAACAATTTAATATCATTTAAAAAATTATTGAGACACTTTCGCAACTAATCTCAAACTGCGCCATATTTGATTCGATACAAAAGCTAGCCCCGGACGGCATAGACTACTCCTATTTTCCACAAATTTTATCGGCTAATAAAATGAGTAATGGGTGACTGGGGTTATTGTTTCAAGGAGGAAAATATCTCGCGACACAGTTCTGAGAGTTTAATTCGCTTGGTTACTACAGTTTTCTCGCCTTGCTAGGGTTTGAGTTTGTCAAACCTTGACATCCTAAAGCGCAGATGAACTTAGTACGAAAATGAGACCAATCAACTTGCAAATTATAAAATCGATTAATTTATACAATATGAGGCAATTGTAGCCATATGTTAGTGCAGCAGTAGTCGTGAAGCGCACAAATTGGTGTCTTGGTTAATTTTTTTTTTTTTTTTTTTTTTTTTTTTTAAA
>JAUJYS010004739.1:0-11648 GCA_033995665.1 Melogona broelemanni | reverse complement strand
GCACATCTCCATAGAGACATGAGGGTGCAGTAATCCTGTAGTGCACTAGGCGCTACGGTGATTTAAAAAAAATAATATTAAATAAATAAATAAAATATTAAAAGAAATATGACTAAACATATTTAGTTAGGGTTTTTTCTTCGTGTAAGGTGAAGAACAGATTCGCATCGTTCTGGTTTCTAGGTTTCCATGTCTTTGCCTCGATCGTGTAAACCGATTGGTCACACGTTGTGCTGCACGTGCAGAAGAAAAAAAAATTGCTGCGACCGAGGTGAACCACTTTCCGGTATGTGTATCACCATTTTGACGGTAGCAATTTTCTGTTGTTTTTATTTTGACAAGTCTATTCAGCCTCGAAAAAAAGTCAATGCGATTTATAGGAGCGGTCCGTTTAAGCTCGGTTCGCCTGGCGAAGTAAGCTCGGTTCGGCCTTCGGTCAAAAATCATTTGCGATGTTTTTTTGTTTTTTTTTATTTCTTCCCGTCCATACCGTTCCGGTTCTGCCTAGGTACATGACAAAATTCCACGACATAAAAAGTTTGCACTTACAGTTGAAGTGATTTTGTCATTTGTGACGCTTGCTAAAAAACACCCCTGCTAAACATCACCACACATAGTAATCGTGCATTTCCAACAATAATCTTGACTTATTTAATTTTTCATAAAATCTAAATTACCAATTTTTTTAAGGTAGCGGCCGAAATAAACTATTTTTACCATAAAAGAAAAATAGTGTAAAACTGCGATTGAAACGTAAATACACAAATACATCGACTCACAGCTTACGTGCATTGCTGCAGCGTTTTGGGCATTTGCTTTCGATAGCTGTGCACAGACATCTCTGTCAAAGCAGATGCACGCTCTCGTTTATTCGACCCTGGGGTACTGGTTAAAATGTGCCCCTCACATATTTTCATAGCGAGACGAGGGTGCATAACATTCTTGAATAAAAAACGATAAACGAATATAAATCCCAGTTAGATAAATCGCGAAATTTATTTTTAGTAACCTCTACCAATAGCCACAAACATAAATCATTCAAATGAAAGTTATTTCTCGACCAGAGAGAAACATGAAACGGCAACTTCTTCTGGAAAATTCGATGTTATTTAATAATCCAAGAATTTATAACACAATTACATAGATGGTAAGTAATGTGCAGACTTCGTATGTATAAATATTAAACGGTGAAAAGACAGTATGACTCCCCCCTGTGGGTCACGCAAAATTTATCGTCCAAACAGCCGTTTTCGCGTCGCGTGCATCTTCCTCAGGACCCACAGGAAAAAGTGAAGGGGTATAGGATGTGTCCAGGCAATACCATCTGTGTGTGTGTGGGTGTAGATGAAAAAGCCCGTCCCTGGTTGACAGCCTATCACCCATCCTCAAAAGTTACAAAAATTATCGGTACATCGAGAACAAAGGTGGGTTAGCAATGGGGGCGGGGGGATAAGGAATTTCGTCTCGGGTTTGTAAGGGGGGTGGTAACGCTACACATCAATATATTTCCATAAGTCTGATAGTGCTGCCCCCAATGATTCTGCAAACTTTCGAAGTTGTCTCCTATACATGAACAATGAACATGTGGTTGAGGAGTGGGCGTGAGGATGTTTTCACCTGATATAAAGATCAAGGATGGTCAGCTCATTTTTCATATCCTATTGTTGGGGTTTCGGTTGCCAAAGCCGGTACCGCCAACGACATTGAGTACCCAAAATATACACAAAATACTAATACAAAGTACAGCATAATAAAAGATCATCCAGTAGGTCGTATACTTTTTGTGAAAAACGTGCTAGCCTACTTTCGGGGACAGTAGTTTTCAGATAGAAGGTTCGAATTTCGAAACTGGCGCTCTTCACGAACTATTTACAACATCGAACAGCAATTATATAATTTCATTTAAGTGTCGTTTCAAATAACATCGAACAGTAAACAGAGTCATATATGGTTATGTACAAGTACTAATCCTACAGGGTTGAAATCAGATTTAAAAATAATTTATAATTTTTTTTTTTAATAGCGCTTCTGCCATTTTATGATAACATGGAAAATTTATTATAAAAATATTTTATTTTGAAGCATTTTAATTTTTTATTTATTTTGCATCGAATAATTTTATTGTTATTATGCTCATTTCGAGTACTTTAAGAATTTATTCTATAAATTTAAAAAAAAAATGAAAAAATTCGTAATGGTGCATTGACCCATATAGAAACACTAGCTGAGCTTAGTGCTGGTGATCGCAACGCTAAATCCCAAAAAAAATTGCGCGCACCAATATTTGACAACCACTGTTCACGCGAAACGCCATTTCATCGAATTCAAATTAACTGACTCGCAATGACTGGCAAGTACCACGTGCTATCATTTCTGTCAGTGATCGTTACAGTCATGAAGACTAATTCGCTCTTATGCTAATACGGCCTGTCGGATCGAGTCCGAAAGACGTGACTGTGGGCTCCATTAACGATCGATCGCGTCTCATATTCCATTCATTTGTCATTGTCAGCCGAGGATCTCTTTTTTGTATCCGATGCGACGCCACGGAAGGGGTTAACGAGGTCGAAACAGCCTCACCTGTGCCCCTTCCTTGGACGTGAGCCTTTCTGTTTTTATCTGGCCCCCTCTCTTGGCTGCGAGGCCGGACCTTATGGCATCCACTCCCTCTGAGACCAAAAGTGATCCAGTAATAAATGATTCGTTGTGATTGAAATATATAATTTTCTACTAATTTTTCAACAAACGGAATTATACATGACACTACAAATCAGGGTGGCTTAAATCAAGTCTATTCTTAACAGTCATTCCTCCACTTTTATGATTTTGTGAACCGTATTAAATTAAAACGCGTTCATGAATTGTGATTTTTATGGCGATAGTATCATTTTAAAATGCCTTTCACGGTAAATATTTAAAAAATAAATCCCGGCCGTTAACTTAAAAACAAAATTAATACCCCAGAAAATTATTGTTGAATGGACGTCTGCTTTATCATAAATCTAAGTCGTCTTGATATTATTTAATACATATTAAATTTAAGACGTCTTGGTTTACGGTATTAGTGATTTCTGGTAGTGTAACTGCGCTACTGAGAGAAAAGGGAGGATACGCATATTCTGGTCGTTAACCAAAATTTAAAATATGGTTAGTGTACAGTCCTACATGCACAGCTATTTAAATTCACGTTACTGCTTTCATAAATAATGTGACAGTGGCGTAAGTTAACTTTAATAGTCTAAAGTTTAATAGTCTAAAAAGGGTTGAGTTGGAATTTCGAATGTCATTTCTAAATTTTGACCGCAAAACAAACGTCACCAGTTTAAAAAAGGGGTATCTGGGTGTGTTTTTGTTTTTTGTGTGTGTATGTGATGAAAATGGGGTTGTGAAACTTAGATGTGCTCACCGATTAGACTTTTTCAAAAGAAAATTATTATACCGAGGATTGGACAGAAAAAAAAACTCGATTTTGGTTGGTGGACGGAGGCTGTGCAGACGGTTTGCGGTTTCGACCTACATTACATATTACATTTTGACGACCGTTTAAGCGTTAAATGAGGCTATAGTCGACACGTGTGTATGCGAATGTCGGAACGTGTGCGGACTTGGCCGCCGCGCGCGGGCCAAACCTCGATATGCGGGTCACACTGCATGGTGGAGCCCCAGTGTCAACCTGGCGCAGCTCAATTCATGTTTTTGTTTTCTTCCAGTCGTAAAAGTGGTCAAACTTAACCATTCAAAAGGGCGCAATAAACTAGGTGTAATTGTTGGCGCGGTTGGCAAATGGCGGCGTCAATTGTCCTCCTGTGACCTTCTGTGTCTATCTCAGTATCCATCTTGGTGTGCTCTAGTTTCAGTTTTTTTTATTCCGGATCACTGTAGTGAATAGCACTACAGGAGGTTATTGTACCCCTCGTGTCGCTGTGGCAATGTGTGAGGGGCACATTCCAGTACCACAGAATCGAATTAACGAAAGCCTGCGCCGGGAATCGAACCCGAGACCACCCGCTTAGTAGACAACTTTCTCTCGGTTTCTCTTCAGTTTCTTCAAGTTTCTAATAGCCATCTTGGTGTGCTCTAGTTTCAGTTTTTCTCGGTTTCTTCATTTTATTCAGTTTCTTCAAGTTTCTCTAAAAAAAACGATTGATGCAGGCATGGGATAAGACTGATTCTTTGATATGAAGGATTTAATTGACATTTCTCAACAAAACACATAATCCACGAGAAATTGGAAAAATCAAAAAAGCAATTTGATCGTGTACATACAAACTCCGGATTATCCTCGCAGCCTGAATTCAATCGTTCCCCGAATCTGTCAGATCCCATGCGTGCGAATCAAGCATTTGTTTCGTGGTTAACCCTATATCAGGCTCATCGCATTTTTGTGCACTTTCTATTCGTTCAGAGTTTCCCTGGTTTAAATTACGAACCGGTAGCGACGCATTTGAAATAGTAATGAAAGAAGCGCGAAATCACCGTGAATCTTTTCTGGGAATAAATCCTCCAGTTGGTAGCCTGAAGTTTAGTATAAATTGTTCTTCGTTTAACGAAGAACCCATAAATCTTTTGGTAATTTTCGTCAATATTGGATCCATAGTAGCATGCAGGAATATTGTTTTGTCTAGTGAATACCATTAGCCACGAATATAACTCGCTTCAGAAAATTTATGTTTTGGCCTTAATACATTTGGATACGCAAATTAATTTAATCATTATGATTATTGAAATTATTTTATTTTCGAAGTGCTCAGGTATTGCCAAATACTACTAAAAATAGAATTGTTTGGAAATGGATCGACTTCCTCGGGTCTCGGGAGGATTTCTCCCGCTATTTTGTAACGAACTACATTTCGAAGCCCTCGTTTTGTAATTATGTACGCCTATTCAGGTTTCACGTTCATTACTAAATAGGTGGTTGTGCAAAATCGATACTGACGATGAAGGGATTAGATCTCTTTGGCCTTTTAAGCTCGGTAGGACTTCTGCGGTCGAGGGCTAGGCCACCTTGTGATCCATGAATCCGGGTACGTACCGCATGTCGCAAGAGTCGACGATCAATACCAACCGATCAATACGAACCGTCACTGATATGCTTTAGTATTGTCTGCATTCCGATCCGAGGCAAGAGTAAAAAAAATAATAATAATGACAAGACGTGGGATACTAGTGACAAAAAATATATTTCAATTTCACGTCAATTTCCTATGTAGTGATCGTAATTTCTTTTAGATATGTCGAGCTTGCAAAATATTATAATATTTAATATTATTATTTTTTTATTCAATTTTACTAATTAATTGTTATCGTGGGAAAAAATACATTGAGGTGTGGGGGGAGTCGGGATGTGTCAATCATTGTCATAGAATAGGATAGACAGAGAATAGGATGGTAGGGCTTCAATTCGCAGCATTCTGAGTTCATTTTATTCTAGTCGAGTTTACCTATATTAATTACACGCGGTAATCCAGATTGTATCAGATACTTCCAGCTAACTTCGCCTTAGTTCACTAGCTGTCTGCTAAACGCCGCGCAGTGGCATGATCAGTCTACAGTTATGTACACGGAAAGTAAAAGCAGGTTAAATTTAACATTGAAAAAGTTACATTCAATTATAATAATTCCGACACATGTTTTATTCCTTAAATTTATATATGAGTTTATTATTCCGTCACATTATTTCGTATTTAATTCAAGTTTGAAGACTGACGTCTTAATTAATAATCGGCATATTAGGCACTTCGTAATGCATTAGCGGTTAAAACAAAGAAAACATTGTTTTCGGTAGTTTCTAAAAAAAAAGTATATCAATTCCCCTGAAAAGTCCTCAATGCACGGCAACTTTTAAATAGCGATTTCAACAAAGAAAAAATGTTTAGAAAGATTCTAAAAATTATATCAAATTCCTGAAAGGTCCTCAAATGCAGGCAACTTTTAAATTTAAAAATAAGACACCTAATTTTACAGTGCACCTGGGATGGGCTATATTTAGGTGTGGAGGTGTAGTGGAACGAAGTGCTATTATGCGATCCCAGAACCGCTCTAGAGATGATATAGAACGGTGCCGCTGATAACGCAATAGTGGTTTTTTATTCTCTTTTTAAAAAATGACAATTTCTCAGCGGTTACATTGTTTAAGATGGCGTTTTTAGCTAGCGTTTTCGTGAACGTACGAGGTGCACCCGCGGTGTGGCCCACATGTCGCCCTTCACCTGCGCCAAGAAGCATTTGACAGTTTTTGCATTAGGTCGATCATTTGCAGTGTTAGGTAGGAACGGAATGGAAAAGTTCCGTTCCTTGGAACTGGTTTCTTTTTTTTAGGAACTTAGGAATGCCTAAGTTCTTGTAGACGTTTGAAGAACTGGAACGGGAACTGGTTCATTTTCTAGGAACTTGAACTGGGGTTCCTTTTCTGTTTAAATGGTTCATTTTGCCATAACCTTCAATTCAATACGGGTACAATTTTCCAAGGTGTCTCAACAGCGGAACAATTTTGCAACATCAAACAGAAATTATATAGTTAAATATTATGATATGTTGGAAAGATTTTGGTCCGGGTCCGCAAATCAACATTTGTCCTGTAGATTAGTTCCCGGAATTTTTAATTTTTTTAAATATTTTATTATTAAAGAAACGTCTAGGTTCTTTTTAATTTTTAACCGGTAACTGTAACGGGATCTGCTACTTTTTTCATCAGAGGAACGGGAATTGGAACTAGTTCCTTTTCAAAAGGAACGAACCCAACTCATTTTCGACGTCATTTCCTTGCGAAAAAAAGTCAGAGGATCATACTTTTTGCCAAATTTCTTCATGACCTTAATGATACACAAGGAATAAACCACAATACTACTAACAATAACTACAACATTGATGCAAAAAGGAAATTGGTTTTCTATTTTGGTTTATACTTCACTTTCACGGTAATTCATAAACACTGAAAACTATAATGAAACCACCTATCGTACAATTTGGTAGCAACTTTTACACCAAGTCAAGGTACTTTTACCTGCTGGTTACTTTAATGTGTAATCCATGGTTTGGCTGGTACCAATGAAAAAACTTTCGGCCATCAAACAACTGGATGGAGTCCCGGATCTTTAAGCATAGCCGTTTTCCTGCCAGAGTTTGGCGACACGGTTCGCGTAACGGATGAATCTTTGCGCCCCTTGTGGTAATTAGCGCGTAACCAATAACATCGCAGAGACTCGGTCTGTACATTTCTGTCTGGTGGCATATTATTATTATTTTTTTCGATTTGCAATAAAATCGAGATTTTATCAAAGTTTGCATCATTTTTGAAAAAGAAAGAATTCATTTTTGAAGTTTTATTTCAGTGTTCGTTGTTCGTTTGTTCGTTAGGTTTTTATCAAAGTTGACAAGAAAATTGACTCAGCTTGTCCAAAATGACCAAATACATCCTTATATGATTCCAATTATATCCTAATAGAAATATTATACGGCTGGCATAAAAAATATTTGAATCAACTACTTGTAATAGTATTAATGTTTTCCTTCTGGGGCAGGCATTTTGCATTTTTCAAACTCAAATGCAATCGTCCATACAGAATGTAATTTTCGAAGGATAAATTGGTTCTGTCTTCTTTATTTTGAGGTGTATATTTATTCATAAAATTGAATTTGAAACTAAATAGTGTCACCGCCATCTTCTCACTTTACTGTGTGCTTGAGACAATCCGGGCCAATGCTGCGACATGACTGGAGATTAGCTGCGACCGCTCAAGTATAAAGATAATGTAACTGCATCCACCAGATAAAGAACCTAGTTCTTGGTCAACCGGCTGTCCAAATGCGCTGGGTGTACTCCATAACCTCTCTGTGCGCAATTTACTTTTAACGGCTTCTGCCGCGCGAAATGAATACTCCACTTAAAAAAGTGCTACATTTTGTGACAGCATTCGCGCGTTTTTCTTATAGGCGATCGCGTAGTTATCATATTTTTTCATCACTGCGTATCGCTGTCCAACTTGTCTGCCTTTCCTGGTTCGTATCAATTTTTTTTTTTTAAACTAGGCTACGATGTCTCCCGCGTCTATTGCATTGGCGTAGTATTCGACCACTTCTGCTGAATGATCTATGCAAATCACTGAAACCTCCCCAGAACCAAAACCCGGGTAATCGTTCAGTGACGCTGCTTTAGAAGAGGAACCGGTCCCAGTTCCCGTTCCCCCGATGAAAAAAAGGAATCTGTTCCCGTGCCAGTTCCTACAGAAATTAAAAGGAACCTGGACGTTCCTAGTTACTTTTAAAAAAAGGAACCTGGAGCTTTTCCGTTCCTTCGATGAAAAAAAAAATAAAAAAATACGAGTGTTGTAATGTTTACAAAAAATTGTGATTACGTTCGTGATGCCAGATTGACATTTGTGGGAACTAAAAAGACGTAAGCCGATTTACGGACACGGATCGAAATCTTTAGCAATTTCTCTGTTCGATGCTGTAAAATTGTTCCGCTGTCAACACACATTGGATAATTTTATTCATAGAAAATTGAAAGTTGTGGCAAAAAGGAACTCTGTAGACAGAAAAGGAACCCCCGTTCCAGTTCCTCAAAAAAGGAACCAATTCCCGTTTCAGCATCTACAGGAATTAAAAAGAACAAAAAAAAAAAGAAACCAATTCCTAGGAACGGAACTTTTCCTTTCCGTTCCTACCCAACACCGCAAATATGCGATATGCGATCTTATTGGACGGCATTATACAGTATGGCCCAATAAAAATACAACCAAACTGGTTTTCGCTATAAATTGAGCAAACATTAACCAAATTATTTGAAACTTGGTAAAGACAAAGCTACACTAGCTGTAACTAAATTAATCATTTTAATTTTTTTTAAGTGTCCCTATTTTGGCAGGAATACAAGCGCAGAAGCGCATGCGCCGCTAATAGAACTTCGCGTCCATAGAGGGTTATTAAAATGATTGCATTCGCACATTTTAAATACAATTCAAATTCAAGGAAATTTTTATGTATGTCTGCACAAAATACGTCGAAATGATAGTCTTTCGCACGATATCTCGTTGAATTTTGTAATTTTGCGGTCATATTTTTCGGTTTAAAACCAACTGCGCAACTTACGCTGCTCAACTTTCTGAAATTCAGCACGGGCACTCTATTGTCGGGTGTTTCCCACGATTCTTATCGTCTCTATACCAGTTCTAAATTATTTTTTTCAAGAATTTGTTTAAGAACCGCCTTGCACAGTAATTTTATGCTTTCTTTAAAAATCGTATCGTATAATTCTGTCATACTTCTTCTGTCATTGCCATTTTCAATCAAAATGCCAGTGCGGTGCCAATATAGACGGCGCAGTGTAGCGCCCCCTGTACGCGTAAATTTTCTCTGTGCCTTCTTTGCTAGAAAAGTTTTAAAATAATGAATTCATGATTATCTGTACCAAGTTTCAAAGCATTTGGTAAATTATTGCTCAATTTATAGCGAAAACCATTTTGGTACTCTTTTTATTGAATTGGATAAAATTGGATTGGATTACCTTGGATGAAACGGCTCGATTGGAATCCGGTCTCAAGAGGTGACGAGGTCTACGCGAGCACCAGCCATCATATCATTCACATTCGACTACATGCAAAATCGCACTACTTTGATTGTCAGCTGGGGGTACATGTAACACGCCAGTTATAATGTATGTACAGTGTATCGCTGTCATAAATGGTAGTGTCAACATGTCGCTCAGAACTACGAACATAATGTATCTCCGTGAGAGACCATTATCGAAACTGAGTCTGAGGGCCTGGATCGAGCAGGGAAAAGCGAACTCGAGCGAAGCCTTTACTTTTACCGCTTGTTTAATGCCTACTAAGAACGCGTTGCGGCACTCGCAGACCGAAAGGAAGCTCAACCGTGTAAACAGTTTGCGATTATATCACATTTAAAAGACGCCTCTATTTTTGGCAGGTCATTCAATTCATAGTTGTAGTTGTATCAGTAGTCGCAATCAGTTATTGCAATCAATAATTATAGAGAGTAACATTAGTCTCAAACAGTAGTCTGGTCCGAGAACTTTAATATTCTCGAGCTCGAAAAACTGTCTCATTTTTATTTAAATCTCGATCATACAGCTAGTCTCGCTTAAATTTAAATTTCGAGTAAACAAATAGTCTCATTTTAATTTTAATTTTTTTTTTTTAATTGAATTCCTATACATGGAGATTTTATTTTTAGAATTTATTTTTTCTTGTAGTACTGACAGGTATCCACATTATTCGTTTACCAGAAATATTCGGCAAGAAATTAAATCTCGATTTTAATGGTTGATCTCAAGAGGTAATGGCAAAGTCAATGTTGGATTCTTAAGCGGTACTTTGGTACCTTTTTCGATTCTCGGAAACCGACGAATGAAAGTGTATATTTTTTTCGTTTGTTTTCTATTTTTTGGTACCCGAATTCTCTTTTTTTTTCACATAAAATTTATTTATGGTGAGGACCGACCCCTCCCGGTGTTCCCATAACGGGCCGCCAACCCGCTGGTGCAGGCGTCGGTGCACCGTATTTAGGTTAACACGAGAGTTTGTGTTTCGCACGTGCGAAGCGCCAATCTCGGTCCACGATCTCAGTCGTAGGCTTAGCCCTGCCGACGATAAGCACACTAGTTCCACTCCAGTAATCGATAGTCCTCCCTCCGTAATAACACGGCTGTAGGCTTATACGGACACATAAAAAAGACCTTGGCGCGGGCCGCAGAACTCTCTTCCGGTGTAAGACGACCGATCATATAATCGCCCTGTCCGATGAACGTATCCCACCCCCTCCCCTTCTCTACCCAACGCCGGAGCGTGTCTTTTGTTGACCTGGGACAATCAAAATTTGGGGGTTTCATTCCTAAATGTTTTAACTTTGTTAAGTTGAGTCAAAGATTGGAAACATTTTTCTTGCACGGCAATGTACGAAATATTTTCTAGTCGTGGGTTTATATTCATTTTTGTTATTTGTGATTTCCAACGTTGTCTTCGCTCCATTTAAAAAGAAACTCGTTACTCTTTTGGAAAAGTGAACATGTTCTAGTTTCAGTTCCTACAGAAATTGAAAAGAACCTAACTGTTTTTAGTTCCTTTTTTTAAGAAACTTGAAACTTTTCCATTCCTTTAAATACAAAATGAGTCTGTTATGCTCTACGATGAAATACCAACAACATTCTCTCATACTCTCCACATAAAAATAAAAGAGCCGCTTAATATAGCAAGCTTAATTAATAATTGAGGCTCATTGGGAAGGTTGATACTGTTCTATGAAGAAGCCTAGAACTTTTACTGTTTTTTTCATTTGATTGAAAAATAAAAAATAAAAAAACGAAATAAATCACTTTCTAAACGGTTGAAATTGTCAAAATTTTCATTTTTTCTAACATTTCTTTAAGTAAATGGGAATTTTTATCCCGGAGCATTTAAAGCGAACGAAATCGAAGCGAAAAGCGAACGAAATAGTACGCATCGATGGCTTATGGGAACATTTTACGAAGCCGACGGTCCCGGGTTCGATTCCCGGCACAGGCTTTCGTTTATTCGCTAGCCTTGGGTACTGGCGTCACCCCTGAGCTTCCAATAGGGAGTCTAGAGCTTAGGGGTGGATCCTGCAGTCTGGCTATTCCAGCTGCATCCCTCTTCCCTTCCCTTCCCTGC
>JAUJYS010004738.1:0-11649 GCA_033995665.1 Melogona broelemanni | reverse complement strand
ATGAGGGGTCAGAAAAAAAAGTGGGGGGGGGGTAAATACCCCCCTCAACCCCCCCTGCAAATTGAACCCTGACGCCACCAAACAAAAGTGAAAGCCGAAATCTCGGTGTCCCGCTGGTTGTCTTGAGTGACCCGCATCAAACCGCCCCGCTCGCTGCTACTCCCAACCGACGCCGGCCAGTTCTCTCAGCAACAAGGTTTTATTGCAGCATTCTTCCCGCCAAATTATATTTCCTGATATGGAATTAAATCATTATACGCATTTAACTCATCCATCACTGTGCTTGTTTGCTGTCCCTGTTCCCTTGTTTGCTCTGAAGCCACTACTAACCATTATCACTTTTTTAAATTCCAAAATTTCATTTAAAAAAAAAACGTCCTGGATGTGATTTTTTTCTACTTCAATGTGTTGCTTTAAATTGAGAAAAGAAAAGAAGGAAAAAAAAACAAAAAAAACATTGGTTCTGTGAAGGCTGCTTTCTGTTCTGCTGGGTGCTCTCTTTCCTTATTCCCTTAGTGTCCTCTCTGCCGTGGAGGGGAAGGGTTGGACCCCTCATTTCACTTGTTGAACCCCCAATCCTCAAGCATAGGCAGCCACCGTCCGGTGGCGGTTTGACTCCCACTGGAGGGCCTCCGAGTACTTTATAATGTATCTGTAATGTACCTAATAATATAAATATATTCTAAATTTAAGTGTTACTGAAATATTATTGTTATTTTTTAAATCTCGCAAAGACGTTCACTTTATCAGATATTAAAGTATATTACGTACAATATTTTGTTTTGACACATTGTTATATGAATGAAGAAAAGTAGCGCTGCGAGTGCACTTTCCTTCCTTTTATCATGTGTTACTTGCAATTTGTCTTTCTTTTTTTAATCTCTATTTTTCCTGAGCCTCACTTGCATTTTGTTTTGTAAAAACAAAATAAAATAATGATTTTATCGATATATGGATATACGATATATTGGGATGTCAGCTATAAACCTCCGTATCAGCTATAAACAGATAAAACTGGTTCGAACCAAACATGCTGCAATGATTCCTACAATTTTAAAATATGGGAAAACTAGGATTTCTTAAGCATTTTATAAGACGAATTTATCGATATGACATCATTTGTTATCCTATCTTCCATAAACAGAATCTTTTAAAAGTCAAGCAAGTAGTAGTTTGTGTTTGTATGTGAATGCTACGAGAACAAGTCTTGAAAGTGGTTTTTAATATTAACCCCCAGGATAAACAAAAAATAGTCACGTGATCAAAACCAGTGGGGTTGTAAAAAAAATTCTGAGAACACAAATAAAATGCAGGGAACTAGTTACAAGAAAACCTATCCCTAGCTACGAGTGTATACCAACTTTTATTCGACGTCGTTGGGGTCGGTTGAAGATACTATAAATAGATAGCTTGTTAGAATTAGGTATAATAAAGAAGATGCCTATTTGAGCCAAACACAACTTTGTTACTTTAGTGGTCGTGTTGACATGACCATATAGGTACGAACCGTAGCCCTGTTACTATTGCCAGCGGCTGCGTTGCGGAGGTCCCTGGTTCGGTTCCCGGCGCGGGCTCTCGTTTATTGGTACTCCCGAGTACTGGTGAATTTATTGCCTTTGCAACGTGATGGGTGCATAATCTCCTGTAGTAATACGGTGATTGGAAATAAGAAAAAAGTTCGCCGTGAAATAATCGCCTTAAAGATCGAATAAATGATCGCCTAAAAGGTGACTGCTTGAGGTTCTATGTCATATTTTTTTTTAAATCACCGTAGTGCATAGTGCACTACAGGATTACTGCACCCTCTCATGTCTCTGGAGATGTGCGAGGGACAGGGATGGGAGGGGATGGGGATTGACAGCTGGAATAGCCAGGCTGCAGGATCCACCCCTAAGCTCTGGACTCCCTAATGGAAGCTCAGGGGTGACGCCAGTACCACAGGATCGAATAAACGAAAGCCTGCGCCTGGAATCGAATCCGGGACCACCCGCTCAGTAGAATGTGACCATACCCACTGAGACCAAGCCAGTATGTATCGCCGATTTTTCAAAATCCTTTGGACCACCACCATCACTGCGTGCACTTGTTTGTTGGTTTAAATTTTCTTTTATTGCGAGTCGTATCTTGTTAATCGGTAATAAATTATTGTAGACGAAAATAAGTCATCAACTTTTTCATATTTTATGTACCGCGATGACTAGCTTGCCGCCATCCGAATTCAAAGTATAAGGTGTTGTTCGCGTGTTGATTGCAGCGAGGGCAGGGAGGGTCGAGTACCGCGATTATCACAAACGTTCTGTGTGCAGTCCTCACCTGAGGTTTGGTTTGTGCGCTCGTGGCCTTTCCTGTTCAGCCTTCCTTCGCCACCTTCACAACTCCAAAGCGAAAACAATGTCGGAGAGAGGTGTGTGTGAAAAAAGACGATGAGCGACGAAAAAAAAAACGACGCGTCGTGACAACGGGCAAACGTCAGCATTATAATGAAAGTAGTCATAACGAGGGGCGTATACCGGCTATTATTAAAATGTGCAGTTGTCGTCCTTTGTTCGTCGAGTGGCTGCTGTCCACTCCCGTGCGTCCGTTCGGACTTGTCTGGAGCGCCCTCTGGCGTTCTCTGTACGTTCTACCACGGCCTCTTCACCTCTTAAATGGGATCGTTAGTGAAATTAATAACTCGATATCTCTTTGCTATCGATATTTATTAAAAATAGTTTTCGCTTTTAAAATGCCTTGTTGGAAAACGATGACAAAGGAAATTGAACCCGCGATCACCGGCACGGCAGTGCGCCGCGCTAACCGCCACGTCACCTAGTACCTCTTGGGTTAATCTAGTTTCAACGGCAATAAAATATAAAATGGCTAAACGAAGTTGGTGTATAAAATACACGCAAAAGTGTTTTACTATCGGACTTTAAACTCGCTGATTTTATTTACGTTTAATCAGTTTTTCTCAATTAGAAAATGGCTGCTGATGTCGAAGGACCGCTCATAGTAGCACTCAATCAAACGCTTTTGTGCACTTCATAGTTTTCTGATTGGGCAGAGTTTTGGCACTAATTATTTTGGGTCATTATGGATTCTTTACTTGATAACGACGACAATAGGAACCCACGTAGTGGGTCACATTAAAACTTTTGTTGGTAGCGCGCCATCTGGTAGCAATTCTGTGAGTTTCTATTTGGTAAAACCTATGCCCAATTCGGTGCAGTCCATAAATTTCTGGGTAAATATCGGCTGCACTTTTTTCGTGGTTCTGCGGTAGCTCTAAAAGTGGCACAATGAAAAAAATAAATGGGGATAAGACTTACCCATTAGAAAAGGGGTATCCAGAAAGCGTGGGATCGTACGGATAGTACATCGATGCTGGATAAGGCCATCCTCCAATATTTTCCTGCAGAGAAATAAAAAATAAATTAGATCATCGATTCGGTTTATTGCACAGCATTCGTTAACAAGTTGCAAAAAAAATGCGTGTACCACAGTGCACACGTGCATTTCACGGTAACGACAAGCTCTACCCGGGGACAATTTATCTGTCGGCTTTTGATTGCGTAGTTAACGGGGTGCGCATTTGACATTTGCAGCGTTTATCAGATGTGTAAAATTGCCAGTGGCCTATCGTACGCGGTTGATAGTTGAATTAGGTCGTTACGTAGCGCCGGCGCGCGCTTTTTCTGCACTATTTCCAATATGGAGTAACTTGTGGTATTGAAGGCGAATTAGACAATGCTACCGTGCCATTGTAGTTGGGGTTGTGTTTTTTATATTTTTTAATCTGGCGTTTTTCAATGCCCTGCTGTAGCCCAGCGCAGATGCTCGGATTGGCAGCCAATAGAGATGACGAAAATTGATAGCGTTTGAAAATGTGATGTGATAATTGACCGTTGCGATAATTTCTGCTTTCACTTACACACAAGTAGGTTGATTTCGGATTGCGATGACGTGACAATTGACAATGCTACGGTATATAATTGTTGTAGTGTTGGGGGTTGGAATGGAACGAGAACGTCTCGTTTCTAGAAACACGTTCCATTTTCTGAGGAACTTTATAACGTCTTCGTTCCTATTTGTAGGAAGAAATGTTTGGAACGGATCTGTTTCTTTCTTTGAGGAACTTTAACTAAATTTCCTTTTCCTGTCGACAGAATACGTACTTTATTTTGAGATAGATAGTTTAGAGTATATTGCCCATCAAGGAACGGCTTAGTTCCTTTCATTTTATGTGGGAACGGGAACGCGTCCCTTTTCAAATGCTACGTACCGCACTGAGTGGTTATATCAGGTGATGAAAAAAAATATAATGTACAATTCCAGTTAACCTATATTCAGTGTAAATATCGGGTGGCGACTCATGTGTGGTGCAATTCGGACAGGAAATCGTTGGTCGACTACTTCTGCTTACAGGCACACAACATGACGTGCCAATTAGCTCTTATAAAAATTCTTTGGTTCGACACGTTGTCATTGGCGCGACAATTGGGTTTGTGAACGTCACAAGGCTGTTGCTATTATTGGTTGGCTGTTGTAAAAGTGACCTGCCGAAATTTTTATAAAGATGTTACGGTCTGTCGGCAATGCAAATCTCATTAAGGGATGACGTGTTTGGCCGTTTTTCGGACACGGCAGCGGCCCGCGGCTAACAAACAATTAAAAACGAGCTTGAGGACGACGAGAACAATATTTACGACATTTAGCTTAAGGCCATTTTTATTTTTTTATTTTATTGCGATTGTGTTGTTCGCTGCAAAAGTAATGGCGACAAGTTCCAATTTCGTTGTTACATTTAGAGCGCGAAGGATTTTCATATACTGCTGTCTACATATCGGCTTACTAGTACTAATTGCTCGCAAATAGTGTTATCCATTGAACATTTTGCCGTCTCCCTGACGGATCAGTCTGTACTCTAGTTATTCCAGTTATTCCAGCTACTCTAGCTGATTTTAGCCACTCTAGCTGCTTTAGCCACTCTAGCTGCTCTAGATACTCTAGCAGCTCTAGCTACTCTATGTACTCTAGCTACTAGCCGCGTAGAATAGCAACCATATAGGTATGGCGTTCACACGACGTGACTTGCGTGTTAAAAGTCCGAAATACATAAGTTCCTCCAAGGCTGTGAAATCATGGTTGGTCTATTGCTATTGTAGGGCATTGCGTGACAGTGTCAATTTGAAGACAATTTGAAAGTTCTGTTTGTGAGGCAATTTGAGCAATTTTTTTTATAATTAAAAAGACAATTTTGGATGGCATTTCATTAGGACACGCCGACGATTATCTCTGCCAACTGGCATCACGTTTTGTCTTGTTGAGATAATTTTACTAATTGAGTTTAATTTCATTTCGTCGATTAATTCGCATCCGAATTTGGCAGGATTGGTTCTTATTATTTTAATATATTTTAATGGTGGGTTTTGGAACGTAATTGCTGTAATTTCTAATTACCCAAATTCGGTATTAAAACTGTAACCTACCGATAAGATTATTTATGGATAACGCTATGACAGCTATAACCCTTTCACTATAGTAATAGGGTTTTGGGAGTGAAGCGACTGATTTTGCCTGTAACACTGTTGCGGCGTCATTAGATATTTTCCTTTTTCGTTGTGAATTCATTTGATGATGGTAATTTTATTGATTGTTTTCGTGGCGTCGTGATGACCTTTGGTTGCGACTTGTTAATTCTGCATGCAATAAATTAAATGTCGTGATTAGCGAAATAAGAGAAATCGTGCTCCATTAAAATTTAAGAGGATATGAAGGGTAGCTAACCTCTGAGGGGCCGCTTCTAATTTCCTTCAATACAAAAATATTTCTTTGAAAAAAGTGCCGTTTTTCATAACTGGTCTTTTCTTCGTGCAAACGGAATGCTCAAATCAAATTTAAATTAACCCGTAAAATAATGGGGAATACGTGTCAACTCGTTGTGCGACATGGCCACGAGGGGCACCACTTACCGTTGGACTGTAGAAGGCCGACTGTTCGGCGGTGAGTGGCAAGTAGCCCTGCTCGCCGTAGGGGGCGCCGTAGACGTTGAGCGGGAAGCTGGATGCCAGCCGCTGGTAATTGAGAATCTGCTGCGTCTGCGAGTCGTACTGGCACGAGCATACGGTCTGACCCGTTAGCGGGTCGGTGAGGATGGGTCGACCCGAGTCGCAGCAGGCCCCCGGGGCCGCGCTGAGCGGCTGCTGGGCGGGGGCCGCAGCAGTGGCCTGAGTGGACATTGAGGCTCTGCGGGCGAAAAGACAAAAACATTGAAATTAGAATCGCTGTTTTATTTTTTTGACGAGAAATTGAGAATACATGAAAATACATTTTTAAAAAAAGTTATATTAAGACTATCAAGGTGTGGGTGACAATTAACAATTACTAATTTTCCAGGTCAACGTTAAAAATATTGATCTACCAAAGGTCTTGCGAAATGATGTTGGATATTTTCAAGCCAATGCTTAGTTTCTTTGTAAATGTATTCTCCATCCTCCAACGCTTCTAACGCTCATCCCCTCATGGCGCCTTCATCCATTGGATAAACCCGTCTCTGGCTCGAACCCGCGCTCCCCTGATCCATTGACACGACGCTCTATCAACAGGACTATCACAGAGGGAAAGGAGGGAAAATTTCATTCCAACCGAAATCTCGTTTGAATGTTCCCATCTATCCATTTAACCCGTGGTCTCGGTTTCTGGTGCCTAGACCGTATCAGCAACTACAGAAGCGGGGGTAGGACCTATTAAACCATATAGATCATTTAACTCGCATTTTTCTGACGTATCAAATTTGGTAGTTCAATTTGTGGCTGCATAAAATAGGCGAGAAAAAAAAAATATCGAATTTCACGAGGCGTCATATCCGGTGTGGCTTCAGTCATTCAAGACCTCCCCAACTGGGGTGAGAAGATGCTTAAACTCTTCGGAAATAACATAATACAGGGTGGTCAAGAAAAAAGCGTTTCGATTGGAAATTTGACGGAAATACGGCGGTTCGGAACAGCGTCGAAAAGTAAGATTGTAAGATCACAGACTGTAAAACTCTGGAAAATAATTTAATAAAAATAATTTATTAATGACTGCGATACATTTCCAAAAAGGCCACCTTTTGTTATTCTCGAATTTGTCAATGTATTTTATGCAATTAAAATCATTCATAACTCTGCTGATGAGTCGTTTGGTAGCGATGAAACGCGTATTGATTTGCAATTGAGGGTATTGACTGTGGTTATTAGTTCGATTTTTCCTAAATTTTGTATCGTTTCCCAAGCATTAATTACTTATTTTTTGTGAACGATAATTCGCACGTCTCTTTCTTCTCGGCGCTATTCCGGAACAACAAGATGTTCCCCACTCGCTTCTCCGGAGATATTTCCACTGACGAGGGTGTCTAATCGTTTATCCGCTAGATGCCGCCACGCTCCCGTCACGTGTTGGTGTCGTCAGTGGCGATAAACCGTCGCCTAATGGTGTGTGGTGGAGGCTCAGAGAAGCCTTCCCTTTTCCAAGAGACGCGGGGGCGGGGGAGGGGGGGGTGGAGGAGAGAAGCTTCTTCCACGACGACCAAAATGAAATTAGACTCCCGTCTCTCTCGCTGAGCCAATTGACATCCCGAGTTTAAAAGGCACTTCATCAATCAGTGGGCGCCCATATGAATTTCCAAAATTGCTTCGTGCGCCTGCCGCTACCATCACCACCACCACCACCACCACATTACCCCCGCGTGTAGCGCACATGGCGGAGGAGAACGTGTCTTGTGTATAGCTAGAGCTGCCAGTATTGATTGACGGAGGGCCCTTGTGTGTGTGCGCGTATGCGTCGATACTCGATAATAATACGCCGGGGCCCTATTTCTAGATTGGGAAGATTTGAACCCTGGGCCATGGGGAGTCGTGTCGCTCCCTCATCCTACCCAGGACAGTATGTTCCACGGCTAAAAATATGACAAATAACTGAACATTGTTGGAGCCGATTTTTTAAGAAACTTGAATTAATTGTGTATTCTTGAAAATTGAGGATGTTGGACGGCAACACTTCGAATAGAAGCAACAAACTTACGAGTGTACTAGAAAGTATTGATATAAAGAGCGTCGAAACTTTAAAGTTTAAGGTTACGAATTAAAAAAAAAAAAAGTTTATTAATTGACTATATATTTCGCGTTTTTTTATTAGTTAAATCGGGAACAACTTTCCAAGATTCTCGGTGCTTCGTTACAATTACAATTAAAATATGTACCCGCAAGCAGCCCTCCGGAGGGGACTATGACTGGGATGATAACATTTTTTTTTCAATTGTGTAATGGTTAGTTGATTTTGATTTTCAATCAATGATTGTCATTTTAAACGCTTGAGCGTTTGTGTTCGGGCACATTTTTACCAGTATCCCGGAATCGAATAAACGAGAGTCCGCGTCGGGAATCGAACCTGGAATCGCCACACCATGACGGCGGCCGCACCATTAATTAAAATTACAATTAAATAAGCCTGTGTTTCAGTAGGCATCAAAAGAAAAATTGTATTGGGGTAACACGTTTATTTTGGAAGCAGCTCAAGGGAATTTCACGTTCATTGTGTGTGTGATACAGGGTGCGTTCTCCAAATGCTAATTCACGACCAATCAGACCGAAGCGAGTCCGTCGAAAACAAAAAAAAAATGATTGTCAACATGTTGTTGCAATTAAATTTCGATAGATGTCGCCCTAGAAAACTTTCGTTTGCTAGATATAGGATAGGACGATAATAATAATATATAAAAAAAATCGTGACTTGTCACTGCCCGACGATATGGAGACGTTTCGGCCAATCTGCGGACGGCCGAACACAATGGCGTTTGTTTCAGATTGACGAACGATAAAAAATGAGCAATTCGCACCCCACATTTTTTTTGTTGTTGTGTTTGTTATTGTGACTTAGTTGGTGTTACGCATTGTGCTCCTGTGGACAATTCGGTAGACGAAATGGCTGTTGGTACCATTTCATACAGTTGCTGCAGACGGCAAATAAAAAATAAAAATTGAAAAGGGAACATGTCGTGGATGGACGCCATTTTGAAAAAAAAGTCGTCCTCAGACCCCGTGTATACGTGCTTGTAGTTGTTGACGCATGAGAAAAACTCGTTTTTGCTATCTAAAAAGCAACTTTGGATTCACTGCTCTTAGTCATTTGCGTCCACTACCCTCTTTCCACAAAGGGGATGATTACTGCAGCAAAGTCGGCATGAGGATTAACGAATTCTCGGACTTTTGTAACGTGTATACCATGAGTCCTCGACGAATTAAAAAAAATATATTTTGGCATCTTCGACTATTTAACCCCATGCTTGTTGTCGTTTATGTCTTTACGTGTTTGCTCAAATATATTAATATTTTTATAATTTCGATTACGGAAGAAAATGTCTGCAATCGTTTATATCTTTATATATTTACTCGATTAAAATATTCTGACATGATCATTTAAAAAAATGTTACTTGTGAAAATGTGCCCCTCAGACATTGCCTAAGCAGGGGAGATAAGGGGAGCGATTAAGGGGTACAGGATCTTCTGTTGTAATTTCTGATGACTGTGTGCATTAACAAGATTTGGTAAATTATAATTTCGAAATAATTGTCTCCATAAGCGGAAATAGACCTGTTTGTCGTTGGTCTCGGGAGGCTTCAACGCCTATTCCCGGTCGGTGGAGGCTGTATAATGGGGGCACGAAATCTATCTGGTTAGTCGAATGCATAAACATCCTAAACACTCGCGTGTAATATGTTCAAGTTTGGCATGGGTGGAGAGCTAGAGAGAGAGAAGCACCTGATTTTTACGATGATAAATTCAGCATTGAAATCGGGGGGCTACCGGCGTTGGGAGGAGGGGAAAAAAACAGCAACGAGTTGAGAGATAGATGCTCGACCGATAATATGCTAAATGGTCAAACTTGTTATTTACCATTCATATTTTAAATGGCCAAAGGTAGGGCATCTGTGTATGAGGGCTTCGCTTGTTCCACGCTTATTTGGACAAAATGTATACATATGAAAATCACGATTGTTTTTACTTGAATGGTGGTGGTGATGTGGGGGGGGGGAACCGGGGGAAATAATCGGGGAAAGGTCGAGGTGGGATAGGTGGAAGGCTGTAATAAGGAGATTTACAGGCTGAGGTGTGGTTTGTAGCGGCGTCGTCGTCGTAGCGATTTGAATCCCCCAACCCAAACACAAGTCCTTCTTTTTATTTTATGGTGAACTACTCGGCGAGCGGGACAATTTCTTGTTATGTGTCAATGGGACCCTTTTCTTTCCCTTTCACCCCCCTTTTTATGTTGCGCAATGCGCTGTGTGGATGGTGGAAACGCGCGTTCTAGAAAAGGCTGTACCGAATGCAGGAGTTGAAATGCGTCTGCGGTGTAACGTTGTAACGAGTCTGTTTTGGCGTGTTTCGGAATTGCTGAATATGACCTAAAGTGAAATTATTCGTTAATTGCAATTGGCTATCTTCGTTTTTTATTGATGTTGGTTGGCAAAATTTTGTAGCTTTTTGCCTATGATTATTCTACAATGCTGTATGGCTTGAAATTGAATAAGCGTGAATTTAATACAAGGTATACTGTCATTGTGAGATCATTGGTAATTGTGAAAAAAGTACATTTTACTGGTAAATTTATCCAACTAACATATTATTCAACAAAAATTAACATTTTCAGGAATGGATCACAGCCCCTGTCAATTCATTTTCTCCTTCTATCAAATAGCTCATCGCTTGTCATAATTTTTCAGTACGAAAATATATTGATCACCGCTATATGCCAACGCTGCTCGATGAACCGATTAACCTCTAACACTTCCCCCTAAGCGTTTCAGGTTTCTTTCAACACTCTGGTCACATTGGTCCCATGTTAATTGGACCTAACTTCTGACAACACAACAGTCAAATGATTTAGCCAGCGTAAGATCCCAAATATCGATTGAATTATTTTGGATTTTAGCTGCAAATTTGCTGCACCTTCTGCTCGATCCAAATTCTGTATCGGTTTTTACGTCCTTACGAGTGTGCCACGATGTGGTTTTGACGAGAAACATTTATCGGAAACCTGAACTATTCGATTATTTGTACAACTGCTTATGATCAGACTAATACCTAGTACGTACAAGCTGTGGTAGCATAAAAATACACTTCGCGGTTTAGCGTGGCGATGAAGGACCCAATCATATGGGGCCAATACCAAGACTGAAACCTTAATCCATAAGGCTAATAAAGATTATCGCCTAAATGTATTTACTGCATTATACATGCACTTAGTATACTTAATGTACATGTATACGTACGCATGTGCATGTTGTGAGAAGTCATGACAGATAATCGCTTGAAATTTAGTAAAGTATGCTATTATTATTTTTTGCATATAAAAATAGCATAATTTTGCGGGAGAAGGTAATCCAATTTTTAATATTTTTAAGAAGAAAAATTGCTTGGGAAAATTTTGAACAAATAATTTAAACGCTGCAATTAATTACAATACCATTGTAATTAAATGTAATCCATACCTTGCTCAAGGAGTCGTATTTTAATATCAAAGATAATAACAAAATATTTATCCATAATATTATTATTTTTTTTTTTTATTTTTTTTTTTTAATTCACCGTAGCGCCTAGTGCACTACAGGAATACTGCACCCTCGTGTCTCT
>JAUJYS010004737.1:0-11650 GCA_033995665.1 Melogona broelemanni | reverse complement strand
GCAGGCTTTCGTTTATTCGATCCTGTGGTACTGGCGTCACCCCTGAGCTTCCATTAGGGAGTCCAGAGCTTAGGGATTTATCCTGCAGCCTGGCTATTCAAGCAACCAATCCCCCCTCCCTTCCCTTCCCTGTCCTTCACATATCTCCATAGAGACACAAGGGTGCAGTAATCCTGTAGAGCACTAGGCACTACGGTGATTTAAAAAAAAAACTACGATCAAGCTATATGGATCATTTTAAGCTCACAGATTGCCTGTCAAACTAATCAAAGAAAAAGTTTATTTCTCCAATAAGTGCAGTTTTGCCCCTTTCGACTGGCCAGTGTGATAATGTTAAAAGTTCGTTATGAAAATTAAAACCAGTTTCTTTGACTTTCCATAACCAAATTTGACTATGACTTTCCACTAACCTAAATTAATTTCACACACTTTTCCCTGACTTTTCAGGTAAGTATGAACATCAATAAAGCAGATTTGTTTTCATCCAGAAAATTTCCTATGGGCCTCTAGGCATTTCAGTTCGTTGGCAATCACCGAATTGAATCTGCCGTGTAGGTCGATTTTAAGTTGCCGGGAATTCAATGGAAAATGCAGTGTGTCAAAGTTTGCAAACCCGATACCGACAATTAAGGTTGAATAAACAATATAAATTAGGCAATAAAATTAAGAACTGGTTTGATCGTTTCCTAAGCACACACAGGATTAGGGCGATGGTGCTAGTGGTGATGGTGGTGACACAGAAATTATAGCACAAGCAAATAGCCTCACCCTCACGCCACACCAAGGAAGAAAAAAAAAACATTTGACACCCGACCTAACTGAGAGACACTGCCCTATAAATTACTAGCAGTAACCATTTATGATGTTAAGACACTTTAGATTAACGGTGAAAAGGGAAATAAAAATATTTTTTTTCCAAAACAAATAGCCGGTACGCAAAACCAATAGGTGCATTTGATAAGACAAATGATACAGAAATGTACTGTTTTCTACACTGTACGGTTTACTTATTTTCTTGGTACAATAGTAAATGAGATCGAAAATTACGAACACCGATTATGAACAACTTCGCACTCAACGAAAACAAAGTTATAAACAAGCCTAGTTTCGAGGGATATCTTTACGAAATTTCAACAGGAATCTGTTGATTTTTTTCAAAACGTCAACAAGATAAATGCCGCTATTATTTAGCCAGCCGCATCACTCAGAAGCTGAACTGATTCGTGAAAACCGTTGGGGCAACCGTAACGAATATTTTTTGTTATCTGAATGCACTGGAAAAGTGGGGGGATGTGCGTCACTCGGTTATCAAAACAAATGACACGATTTGTAAATCGCAGGCAATAGGTCAATAAATCGCGAGGACAATTAATCGGTTCGGATTTAATTTGACGTCCTGTCATAAGAGATGAACAAAAAAACAAATTGACCATAACTACTAATATGTTGAATTTATTATAATGCCCTTAAATTGCTAGACACTGAAGGATGACCAGACTTGAAGTGGTTCTAAAGTTTAAAGAGTCAAATTCGCAGTAGAAAATTCGCAAAAAACGAAATCATTTTTGCACAAAACAATTACAAAAATTGTAGGTGCGTCCTGAAAATCAGGTTGGAAACCCCATTTCAACGCCAGATTAAAAAGAAATATTCAAATGAACTTAGATAAGAGAGGTTTTAATAAAATTACTCCATTGACAGTTTGACACCTACGCGTTTCAGACACCTGTGCTACCATTTGTCGGCTGTATGCCAGAACCCTAGCTTACTTGTCATACAGCTTACTTGTACATGCAGATGGTTGCATTTTTGCATTTAACTGCAAAAAATGAAAAAATGGCTAACGCAATCATTCACTGCGTGTACAGTATATTAAATGAACCATTGCAAAATTAGCACATTAAAAAAACTGCAATTTATATTTTATAGTATAAAAACTGTATGCCATTAAATCAGTAACAGAAGTCCCAAACCAAGCCCAATAAATCTCAAAATACTTTTGGCCACAGTTCGGTATACGTAAGGATTTGACCCGAAAAGAACATGTTTGTCCCGGGTAAATATGATGAACCAAATGTCCGCTTACCGTAACCGATAATGAAAATGTCAACCGGTTGACAAGAAGGAACCCGTCCGGCGGCGCCATCCAAAGATTTGCTTTTGCCATTGAAATAGTGTTTCCGTTTAGCGTGATTCAGTTTGAACAATTTCATCGCTCCTCCAGGACAAACGACTACTCTATTTTGTTTTTCGGTTAGTAGCACCGACCAAACAGGTCTCGTATAACGTTCAGATATAATCCAACATCCACAAAACAATAATTAATCCTTCGAACAAGTCACCAGGCACGGTGGAAAAAAATCCCAATTGTCCACCAGCTCGTCACACACCATATGCAAAAATAATCAAAAAATAAAAAAAACAATATCCAGCTGTCGCAACACAATTCTACGAACACATCACATCATCCGAGATAGTCCACAAATCGCAAAATCGCACAAAATGCGAGTGAAGTCATAGCCGGTGCGACATAGTGTCCGTACCGGCCGAAGCCAGCTATAGTCATGTGTGAGTACAACTCGATAGATGGTTGACGATTAAGACTGACAAGTCCCAGGGTGGATGATGCGAAAAAACGCACGTGTGTTGTTCGCTGCTCCGTGTGAAGTGTTTGTGTGTGTGCCACTTGCTCGGAATCCCGTGAATAGAGTCGGTGCATCCACGCCCCGCAACTCACAGTGCTCGATCAAAATGCAACAAGGCGGACAGAGTTCGGCAACCTGTGTCGCGCAGCGGGCCGCATTGTGGACGTATGAGGTGCCATGCGTGCTTTAGTGGTTAACGGGGTATATTCCCGCCAGAGACCTCCGGAATTTTTCGGGCAAGAAAAATTCCTACACAGACCTTCCTTCGGAATAAAAGTAAAGTCACATCCGTGTCTGTACGTTGTCGGGTACACGTTATGGATCACAACCTATGCACGAAGATAAGGCTAGACAAAATTATATTATACTGGTAGATAGTTGCAGTAAATATAGAAGTCGTGATAAAAATAGAACATCTTCGTCCTTGACTGGTCGGGCTGCTTGCGGGGTGCGTAAAGTAATTTTAATTCCTATCACTGTAGTGCAGTGTTTCCCAAACTTTTTGACTCGCGGAGCCGATTTTGAACCAATTTTGATGGCTAAGCCCCTTCGAGGCCACCAATTTTAATGGTCATTTTAAAGGCCCCAAGTTAATGGTGTTTTATTACTTATTTTATTTACCAGGAGTAGTCGCGGAACCCCTGGGAAACTATAAGAAAGTTGTACCCCTCGTGTTGCTATGGCAATATGTGACTGTGAGGGGCACATTTACACCGGCACCACTGCATCAAAGTATGTTGCAATACCGACTAGGCTACGACGTATCTTACAATTGTAATTCATAATTATATGGCCAGTGTTTGCCAACGGAAAACAATAGTTGACCAATGATTGGAAAGCCATTTGGATAAAGAAAACGGATTTGTACCGGTGGCCAAGGCCTGCACAGTTCGTCATGGAATACAATTGTCCGGTTGCAAAGGCTCGAAAATGGCCAGTCAAAAGAATCTTCCGCGCCGCGCCCAGGAAGAATAAAGTGGACGAGTGAAGGTGATTTTCAAAAGCTCGTTTTACTGTACACATGTATGTGTATGTGCATTGTGCAACCAGCTTGAATAACATGGTGCGATAATGCTGCTGACGTAAAACCAGCGCTGGTTAAAATATGTATTGCCGTAATTGATAATAAGAGCTTACTTGCGTTGGCACAAACATGGCAAGTAATTGGTCTCCGGCTGCTAATGCTCGTAATAGAAGAGCTCAGATTGCAGCACCAAAAATGATTTTATGAAACACTATTCTGCTATAAAGAGAAAAAATCCTAGGTACTGGAACGATTTTATTTATTTCCAATAAAACAAATTTTTGTTCGTTTTTACCAAATTTTCACAGATCAAAAAACATTGAACATTGCCGTAAAATTTATGCAAACCCCGAAAAACAAAATTACATGAAAGCGATTAGTGCTTTGATTAAAACCATTTCAAAATGCATCCTTGCATTTTATATCCCTTTTAAGAAAATAGCGTACATAATTAAATTATTATTATTATTTTTTAAAATTTAATCTAGCAATATTATTCAGTCAAATATTAGAATAGCAGGCGACTTCAATCGGAATAGAACCGAGCGATCCCGTGCCTGCACGTTGTCAGGTACATATTAAAGATCCCTACCAAGTTATACAAAATTACCAAGTCTCCCCTGGGGGAAGTTGACGGAAACGTTGGTCCCCTTTGTCAACAGTTTAACGAAAACAAAAAGGAATATTTGTTTATATATTTTTGAACTACTTGAATTCAATGCATTTTCTTCACATTTCTGTTGTCTGTTTCCACCACAAAGGTGACGAGACCACGCAACGCATGACCCAATACACCTGCCTTCCATGGTGGGACCTTGGCTGATTCCCCAAAACTATCGCGCCATTCTGTATCTGCGGACACTATACATATTCAAACCGTCGCTATATGCGTAAAACGGCGTTCCCTACATTGTTATAGTGATCCAATGAGCGCGTAAGGTCACATGACGGTTAGAAAAAAAATATTTTTGTTTCTGCGCGTACAGAGACGCCATTGTGTGCAGTCACGCCGAATTCGTGTGACACTTGTTGTCCTCTGGGGGACATTCCGAAGAAAATCAAACCCCAAGTTGAGCCTCTATATCTTATGGATGTCACTCAAACTCGCTAAAAAAGCCAAAACAGGATGGATTGCTCAAGCATATTGAAACTAAGGCGCCAACACATTTTTGGTGCATTAAAAAATTCCCCAAAGCCCCTATTACAAATTTTGCGACAGACTGGAAATTTGTCATCCAATATACACAATGTACAGACGATCATAAGAGTTGTTCAAAGTTCAAACTTAGTTTTTTTAATTTCCAATTTGAATTTTAATTCATTGTAAGCTAGGTTTAATTAATTGTTTAAGCTTTAATTCATTGCAAGCCAAGCATCTGGTCAATTTCAATATCTATTTTTTTTATAATCACTGTTGTGTGAATAGCGTTACATTATTATAACATGCTAGTCAAGCTAGGGAAGCACGCGAGTAGATTTTGTGCGTAAAACTTGGACAACGTGAGCCTAGTCGAAGCCATCGTCACTAGTCCCCAAATAAGAGGAATTGTCAACTTCGTGCGTCTATTTGAATGCACCACAGCATTTCTTACTAAATAACAGACTGCGTCTTAAAATAATATCTCTTGCCGGACAAAAAAGCGTCTGCATAACAGAAATGCGCAACTGCGCTCCAACTCGATAAAAGACAGATCCACACAAAAGCAATCACAACAACAAAAGTTGTACTTTTGCCGCTTTAGAAAACTAAAAAATTGAGACCCCCACTCGCATGCACAGAACGGGTTTTCCTTTTTGCACGGCAACTCATTACAGAACAATAGATGAGGCGCACAAAAAAACACGGGGGATTAGAACTGGAGAAGGCAATATGGGTTCGCCACGCCACAGAGAGAAAGAAATAGAGAGAGAGAGAGAGTGACTTGACGGAAAATTAATACATTTGGCAACGACGGGCGAGAGTGCAACACGACCAAATTAAACGATTCGAATCAAGCCTCCACTCACGGAGGCTACCTCTCGATGCAACAGAGTGAGCAATCCGAGGTGGTGCAGTGACTGCAGTCCCGATCTCCTTGAACTTAGGAAACGCTAAGGCCAAAAATAATTCAGGAATCCTAATCTGGTGTTCACGCCAAACATTTTTTGCAGTTCAGTTCCAAATTGTGGGTTGGGATTGAACTGCAAAAAAATGACTCAGTACGAAGGTTGATTAAAAAGTAGTGATAATACCTTAATAATCTTCGAGCCACCACATCATTAACAAAAAATCTGCACGGGTAACTTATTGGCTAGCATGTCTTGTCAAACAGGTTTAAACCGTACTTTTTTCGGTTCGAACAAAAACCGGAGTTTATTAAATTGGACTCTTTTTTTTTTTAAAGGATGATTGTGGTAGGAGCCGTTGGATGGCAATAGCTTGAAAAGAAGATTTATTTCTCGACCAAAGAGAAACTGGAAACGGCAACTTCTTGATATTACGATGTTTATTAATAACAAGAATATTTTACACACATTATATTTAAATTGGACTCGTTGGCATGTAGAGTGCAAATGATTAATTATTATTTTTTTGACTGTTCAAAAAACACTTTTTATTCTTATGATTTAGATTTATAATTACATTCTTAAGATATTAATTTGGATATAATATTTTTTAATTTTAATAATAATAATTTTGAATTTAACCTAATCTTGGCTTCTGACCTAGGTAGGGGATCTTTAACGCACGGGTCTCACAGCTTTACTTCCATTCCGAAGACTGGGAACCGAATCCGCGATCACGTGCATAGTAGGCGAGAACGCTCACCATTACGCCACATATAAATATACCACCATTAAACGTGCAATAGTACATTTTACTCTAAAGTTATTAAGGAAATGTATAACCACTTTTCAATAAGCCCTCATAGAAAAACAAAATTTATCGTTAATTTCAATAGCCAGGGTAAGCGTTTTTCCTCCAACCGGCATCATAAATTACAGACGACAGACATGCATCCCGTCAACCACCGCCGTTAGAATCCAGGCTGTGCAGGAAAACTATTTGTAACCCAAATTGATAGGTGTATTTATGATTACTAATCCTTTCAGCCGCGAGAGGTTCCTTTACAACGCCTACTAGTAAATTTTACCATATATGTCTGTCCACTGACACGAAATTCCCGGCCATTGTTGCGATTTATTGCCACCCCTATGTGGCACATCCGTTAAAAGAAGAAAAACCCGGCCACAAGTAAAACGCAGGTAACTGAATATCATTGTTCATGCTACCAACTTGGTCAGGGTTGCGTTGTGACAAATAAAAATCGGCACCGCAAAGAAATGTAGATTAATTTAGCCCAAAGTCCGCGTGTGGCATAGTGGTTAGCGTGTCCTCTACAACGCACGTGATCGCGGGTTCGTTTCCCGGCCGAGAGCATTATAATTATGCCTCATGCCCAGGAAATTTAGAAATGTTTCCGTTTCAAACAGACAAGTGTTGCCAAAGTTAACACCTGGCCATTATTACATCAGCCGATTAAAAATGCATTGAAAGTGGCTTTGTCCTTTCTAAGAACCTTCCGGGAAACTTTTGTTGAAAATTCAGAATTAAATTATGTGGCTGGCTACGTAATGAATGCTAATATTTTGCTTACAAGTTACAAGGAAATGCCGCGACTGTGAAATATGAAATAAAGATAGCCTAAATTATTCTAATATTTTTGAATATCCAGAAGATTTGGTACCTCATAGTACGATCGAATTCGACAGGTACATTTTCACTGGAACTTAGGGATCCAATATGCAAAAGCCCGCTTCGGGAATCGAACCCGGGAACGTTGCGCTACGAATCGATCTCTCAGCCAAGTGAGCCATGACAAGTCGTACAAAAATTGTTAGTAAAGATATTTTAAAAGATTGTAAATAAAATAGGAAAGATTAGAAGAAAAACAGCAATATTTGAAAAAGGAAATGCAATTTAAAAAAACAAATTGATCTGCAAAATGTGATACCAGTTCGGATATTTATTCAATATTTGTTGGGCCATTTCATAACCTTTCAGATTTGTCCGAAGCAATGCAAAGAGACCCACAACATTACCGATACACTCTCGCCTTCCGTAGAACCGATTATGCAAGTAGATTCCGCGGACGGGTTGTATGAATTAGCAGCTGTAATTGCACTCTAAACACCTACACGCGGATGGTGTCAAAATCCGAGTAGAGCTCAGGGGATCATATCCGAAAAAAAAACACCCCACGCAGTACCTCTAAATATATCAGGTTTCGCGCCTGTACGTGAATTTCAGAGTATCGTACCAAATTCGCTTTACAACCCTTCGAAATACTTTTCGCGAGGAACACGATCATCGATCCATTAATTTAATTGAAAACCAAAATAACCTAGAAGCCGATTTCAATTTAAACTGGAAGCCATATTTCCTCTTACACGCTGTGACGTCATTCGCTAAAAATATTACGAATAACATTACTAGTTTTCCTAAAAATATGTTTAAAAAATCGCAATTCTCCATTTATTTTTATTACATTATAATTTTCTATTATTAATTACTATTACGGCATTGATAGGTAAAGTGCACATTTCGTCAATACCCCGGGTTCGAATAAACGAAAGCCTGCGCCGGGAATCGAACCAGGGACCGTTAAACCGCAGCCGGTTGTTTGCAATACCGACTGGGCTAGGAATCGCAAAAACTACAATTTTTTGAAAATCTGTCGTCAAGATTTTGAACAAACTTTTCATAGAATTTTGGTTTCTTGACATTTGCGTCATTTTGCTTTTTTCGCCTCATTCGCAAATCCTTTCTGAATAAATAATTAATAGTGAGTTAGTACGTTTATAAATCAAAACAAGAGGGACGAGGTCCGGTACAGCGCCGGGAAAGAGACGAACAGGGTTTTGGCAAATCCCACTTAATAAAACAGAAAATTTCTATCAAGAGGGTTTTGCCAAAACCCTGTTCGTCTCTTTCCCGACGATGTACCGGACCTCGTCCCTCCCCTTTTTTTAAAAATAATTTCTGTAATTTTTCTTTCAAAAGTAAGCCCTCAGCTGTAACTATTTTTGTTGGGTATCAATTGTTGTTTAACGCTCCAGTTGATGTGGCCAACGCTGCTGTTCGTCACACCAATAAAGCGAACGCAAATGAAAGTAATTCTTACCTCGATCGAGCTGCGACTGGGATGGCACGCACAACCTCTGCAGCGGCTGCGTATGGACATGGCTGGTGTCAGCGACCAGCGCTTCGGACTCGGGACATGACGGCTGCGAGCGGTCTTGGAAGTCGAGTTTTTTCAAAATCTTACGGGGATTCAGAATCCACAGTTGCTCCGGGCTGAAACAATACAAAACAACCTGTTAATTCATTCATAAAGGGGTTCATAGTAGCTAGCACATTTAACAACGTGATCTCGGGTTCAATTCCCGGCCGGGACCTTCGCAATTTTTCAGGCAAGATAAATTCCTATGCTAAAGGATATCCATGGGACCCATGCCTGTACGATATCAGGTACACGTTAAATATCTTCACCTAGGATTTTTTTAAGTGGCTGTGGCGTGGTTCAGTTGCTATGGTCATAGACTACTAAGCGGGTGGTCCCGGGTTCGATTCCCGGCGCAGGCTTTCGTTTATTCGATTCTGTGGTACTGGAATGTGCCCCTCATATATCACCGCAGCGACGCGAGGGGTACAATAACCTCCTGTAGTGTTATTCACTAGTGATCCGGAATAAAAAAAAAATAAATAAATAAAGTACTAGGTCGCCCCCTGATTGGCTGTGATACGGAAAATTGTTGGTAAACACCCTTACAGTTTTGGTTTAGAAAAAATATAATTGATCAGCTATTTTCTTTTAAAATAACTTGTAGAGATACGACGAATTAATCATCCTCTTTGGGTTTCAATGATCGTCACTTTATTTCGAATATTTCAATAATTCAGAAAATATCGAGCAGATAAACAAACCGCATAAAGAAAATTACATGAAGCTTACAAAAAAGCTTCTATAAAATCTTTCCATAATAAGCCCACCTACAAAGCTCAACCAAAATTGATACGCAAGAGCATAAACAATGGAAACCATGCACCGCAATTTGTGTTGGCGAAACGTTCATGATAATATGGGACAACGGAAAATTCCTCCTACTCTCAAACAACCAACCCTCAACAACATATTCACATTACGGTTAATAAAAGTGAGCCGATACAACTGGCGTATCGACAGATGAATTGAAAATTATTGTCTGAAGTTACGCAGCAAATTTTAGCAGAAAAGAAAAAGAGGTTTTCTTTTCAGAGGAGGTCAACGCTCCCGCCAGCTAAGCTCTCAAACCGGAAATCCAAAAGTGAAGTGCGCGCGCGCGCTCAAAAGTAGTCTGACCTGGTTCTGGTGTTGGCGCACACATACACACACACACTCATTGAAGGGAATTGTTGTCAATTGAACCTAAGAGATTTGCATCTTTGGTGCGCCAAACGGCAGCTTTTATCAAGTAAATAATAGGCAGTGATACGATTTTAGGTTAGCACGTGTGACCGATTTTATGGTAAAAGTGATGCGGGATGCTTTCAGTTGACGCTTAATAATCATGTTAAGGGAAAAACAATTTTGACATTTTTTGAACTGCGAGAAGATATTATTTCCACGAGGCAATCACGACCAATATAATATACAATTATAATTACATTTAAATATAAAAGTAACATCTTGGGTACGAATTATGCGTAATGTAAAGCTGCGAATAATGCTAAATTCCGGATAATTTAAAGAAAATGTAACGCCATTTTTTTAGAATAAAACTTCTGGACACTCTTAAACGCTTGAACATAGCATAGTGTGGCACATTTTCACCACTTCCCGGGATGAAATAAAAACGGGAGTTGAGTTTAGAAGTAAAATAACCGGTAATGCAGAAGATTATTAATAAAAACATAATAATGTAACACCAACCTGAAACAATTCCACAGGACACAGGGAAACCACAAAGCAACTCCCATCTCGACCACCCGAAACAGGACATCATGGTAATTTCTACCAAGAACAGCAACTCTGCAGAGCACAAAACAACGTAGCATTAATTACTTTTATTTGGCAGATCGATTGACGCAACATTTTATTGAAAAAAAAATTACTGACTCGCAAAATGCCTCCCTTATCAATTTTCTACAATCCTTAACGATTTCCTATGAAACAATTGACTACTACAAATGACGTGTTTCTTTACTTGTCTTTCCAGAACTGGGCGAAGATCTCTGAGAAGAGAAATCCGACCGTGATGAGCAGCATGCACGCCTGGAAGATAAGTCCGAATCGCGACTGGTGCAGCTGGGCGGCGTCGGTGTTGGGCGACGTGGTTCCCCTCGCGAAACCACCGCGAATCTGGAAACAGATATGTTTTGGTCAACAAGTGCGACGCAATCCAATACCCTGAACAAAAAAACTAATCAATAACTCTTGCGTATTTTATATAAAATATTTTCAACCAACGAAACTAAGAGACAATGTTGGATGTTTTTCCTGTGAAACTCATTCCCGGAGTGTGCAGCCCTGCAGAACTAGTTTCATTCTCTTAACTCTCTCACTCGCATTTTTCTGGTTGTTTTTTTAGGGAGCGCGTTCAAAACAAAATAACCTAGCAGCTATGAGGAAACTGTCCTGTCACATAGGGGTTTCCAAAAATAAATGCGCACTAGTGCAGTCGGTTGACAGTCAAGGTTCTAAAATTAGGTTATGGGAAAACTATTTTTTCATCGAATGCAATGACCTTTTACGATGCACAGCTTGTAAGAACATCCAATTTAGCAAATGAAATGAATCATGGATCGTCAAATATATTATTTTTATGAAAATGTATTGCTCTCATTCCTAGACACATACTTTTTTTTATTTCAGTATATTAATAGCCAAAGGTCCCGGGTTCGATTCCCGGCGCAGGCTTTCGTTTATTCGTTAGTCTGGGGTACTGGCGTCACCCCTGA
>JAUJYS010004736.1:0-11650 GCA_033995665.1 Melogona broelemanni | reverse complement strand
GATCCAGAAGGGAAGCCACTTCCTGACATTCTAGCGGACATCCCGCATTGTGCGCGAGATTTAGGGAGTAATGAGGAGTTCGCAGCTACAAGTTCAAATGACAGTGGCAATGCCTCAAGCGCAGGTACAGAATCCACTTCATTGAGTTTATCATACCATTCACATACACCAATAATGCCAGACGCAGAGAGTGTACAAAATGATCCAGTCATGTTAAATAGCGCAGAACAGCGTGAGAGCGATTCTCCTAAGATTATTGTCGTTGACACATTCGCACCTGCAGGCGCGAGTAATACCAGTATGTCTTTAGCACACTATCTACGATCGCACTTTCGACGCATCGCAGACCATATCTCATATATTGAACAATCTTCTACAGAACAGGCGTCGCCACAAACGACCCCTTTAAAAATTGAACAAATAGTTGACACAACACCCGAACAAATCAATAATTCATTAGAAAATTCAGAATACCCACCGTCCTCCGCTCATCTCGGCGATCAAGCTCAAGCGATGCCTCCAACGCTAACCTGGGAACAATTAAAAGAAAAGTTTTTAGGCGACGCATCGGATGACATATCCCTCGAGTATTATCCCGAGGGTCATACGGACGAAACTATTCTAGAGGAAGTTGCTTTTTATGATAATCTTATGCGTTCAGGACGCTTAGGTAATACATCTCCACGAGGCAAAATTGACGAAGCTTCGGAAACTCGTAGATTCAAACCTTCTCCGTCACAATTCGGTGACCTGGCACGTGCCATATCTCCTGCGTTAACCTGGGAATTAAAAGAACAATTTTTTAATGACAATACAGGGAATACAACATCTCAATTGAGGGATAAGGCGCGCAAGGAGGGTTTGGAAATTGATTTTTTGGAAGAAATCGCATTTTTGGAAAATTTATTTAATTCTAGGGCTTCCATTAACACCTCGTCATCTGTCGAAGCAACACCTTTAAAAAATGAGAAGCGCTTGAATTGCTTAAATATTTTCCCAACTTTTCTTATACCCGCGACAAGCACCACGAAACAACCAAAGGTTCATTTAAAGCACTTTGCAATTAATAAACAACCAACTGACAGTAATCCGCGTAATGCGCCCAAGCGTAAGCGCGACCAACCACACGTTCCAATTCCTGCTCCAGAAGTCAGAATACAAGGCAATCCGAACAATTTTCCTCATACCTCAAATTTTATTACGCCAGAGGTACCGTTGAGTCTTCCTTCCAATCATCAAGGGGATCGATCGATGATTATGAGCTTGATTCTTGGAGAGGCCACCACTCTGATACAAAATCTGAAATTACATCCAAAATTTCAAGAGATCAAAACAGGCGAGAAAAACAATATCACGATTCACTGTAACCTAATCCAGGGTGCAGCTCGTCTGAACACGACAAACTCGATTGAGCCATTCTTTTATTTTCATCGCAATCAAGTGTGAAAGGAATCATTAAGAGAAAGCGGCAGAGAAACTCCTCGAGGCGGAGCTCAGAGACCTGTGGAGTATATTACACAAAATAATATTGTTATCCACCAAAACCTTACTATATCAGTTCCGATATTTCAACGATTTTCTTTCTCCACATACGTTAACAATTTAAATTTAAATAATTTTAATATCAATCCGTGTCGAACAATTTTTTATTCTCTTCAAAAATACGAGGATTCTTGTCAATTTAATACAATAATCCATTCCATACTGAGTCCCGGATCGAACGGGATTCTAAATTATATTGCGACGACGCGAATAATCGAGCCCGATTTTCCTGATGAGACTCAAAATCCAATAGCAAATTTGGATGCATCATTTGGAATCGCGGCACCAGTAGGTCACGATCCCAATCAATGGCGACCATGGCAGGCTCCTGTCGAGTACACTCAATACGTGTCCCTCTCGTGTTCAAACATCTCGAATCAACAAATAAATCAAAACTCTTCTGGTTCCCCAGAAAACCGGAACATTAATGATATAACGAAGGCAATTCCGTACACCAAACCAATACAAAGAAAGAATTTTACAATTAAAATTAAAATTTTCAACTACAAGCCTAATAATGGATTTTCAAGATTAAATTTGTCACAAGACACAGGTGTTACGTTACGTAATAAATTAATTCGTAAAAGTCCAGAGACAAACGGATATAGTAAACTTACCAGCGTAATTGTGATAATTCCTCCCGTAACGATCATCAAACAAAATTATACTCAAGCAGATAAAAGCTTTTCGCAATCTGGAATAAAAAGTACACATATTATTGAGTCCACTCTTGAAGCTCCTCACGCGTCTGATTTAGACGTTTCTGAGCAAGTTAAAAATTCAGCAAACGCTGAAATTTTGGAGGAAATTCGATTTAAAAATGACAGTTTAAGCGATCCAAAACCTCTGTACGAGACTGTCCAGCAGCATGTCAGCTTCAACGATCTGCGCGTCGACTCCGCAATAAAAGTATATACCAGTAGTCGTGAAATACCTAAAATCAAAAATAACAGTTACCAGTCAACCAATAAAAATAATCACGATAAATATTGCATACAGGCAATTAGTGACCTGATCTGCCCGCATAAAGGCTTCGCCGATCCACAATCTAGCTGCAAAAACTCTGCAATAACTGAAATCGATAATTTTAGTGAAACACTGATATACAAATTTTTTAAGGAACTAGGCGGCTACATTCTTCAGAATTTTTCCAATAATAGCATGAAAATAAACACCGACTTCGTAGCACAATATACCGAGAGAAAAGTAATTCAACATCATATTCCGTTACACGATAACGAAATTAATGATCCAAATAAAAGCATTAACATAAATTTACAGGATGTTGCCCAGTGGTTTATGGATCAGATTGGCCAAAGCTATATGTCCAACTGGACGTCGAAAATATTTTGGAATAACCTAATGTTCAATACATACATAGACTTACGGCAAAAAACATCGATCAACATTTTAATGGTCACGACTAACGCTGATTTTCTTTCCCAAAATTTGATTAATCAGCAGACAACCGTTAATTTACCTCATTTTGTTCACAGGAATGAATGCGGCCGAAACAGTTACGTGGGTGACAATCCCCTGTTCGTACATTTATATTTGACATATGTGCTGCGATTTACAGTAGAGCCCTTTTCGCCTAATGGTGCCTCCACCTGTAATGGAAAAAAATATACACAAAATGTCAAGTTCTCTTATACAGATGTCGCGATCATAGACAAGCGCTCTTTTTGGATCTACAGGCTAACAATCCGTAAAACAATTGGGAAAAGAGATTTTTACTTATCTGATAACGACATAGGTGTGAATGCGTCGAAATTCCTAAAAATATATGAGACAAGTGGATCTGAGGAAATCATTTAGAATTCGCAGAAGGGGACAAAACACGGTCCCGAACCGGCTCAAAGATCCACGTACGCGTTGCGATAACTCTACAAGGAAGGAAATATCTTCTATTAGTGAAGCGATACTCAAAAATATTTTTTTTTAACCTCCAACAATGATTTCATCAAGTATCCCTCCTTTAATCAATCGGATGCGGAACCGCATAATCACTCACAGAAGGCGGCTCGGTCAGGAATTTCTGATCATGAATCACAGATTATCCTAGTTATTGTTACCACATCCAATAGTGGCGTTAGATTTGCAAATGATAAGTTTCGTCTTATGATAACCATGAATCATTATGGCAAATCCGATCAAAGAAAATTTTTAACATTTAAAATTAAATTACCTCCTAATAAAATTCAGGATAAGTCAACAGAAATCAAGGCTGCTTCCATTAAAACCGAAAATACAATGCGTGACTATAAAGATTATGAACGTACTAAAACGGGGATAATACCATTGCAAAATATAGTTCAGAGGTCCGTGGAATATCTTGGTCAAAATAAATTACCGAGATACGAGAACCTACAATCACAAAGGTTAACTGAACAACAGTATATTCATGAAACTTCAGCGAGCGTAAAGACCTAAATCAAATAAAAATTTATACAAATTTTATTAATTTCATACAAAATAACATCTCTCAATTGTCAATTAAGTCTAAAATAAAATTTAAAAACACTGTCAGGTTTAACGCGGCCGACACAGGTGATGACCTAAACCTTGGTCTCAAATTATTAAACAGTAATTTTCCCTGTCAGCCTTTTACGCGGCAATTTCAAAGTCTTGATTCTGAACGACAAGTAGGCAAGTCCGAATTTTTTTACAACATACATGACAATAAAATTTTCCAAATTTTAAGTTATACTTCGGAATATTCCTCTTCCAGTAACCGAATGCATCAAAAATATCTCAAACTAGTCCAGGAAGCTAGCCAATTACGAAATCGTTTTCAAACATCACATAACATTTTCCTCCCTTCTTTTCACATTAATGATAACGATCAAATGGTAATATTCATCTTTATTAACGGGAATGATGAAACAAAAATACTCGATTTACCTGATTACAGCATAAACTTGAGGTTGCCGAAAATCCTAAAAGAAAATACAAAACAAATTTTAATGGATGCGTATATGGTTCGTTACAATGCGGTGAAGTTTAGCATATCACGTAGCACTTTGCGTTCTTTTGCTCTTGGTTACAAAACTCTCCGCGAATGTCTGGCCAGAATAAGCAAGATTAGTACTAACGAAGGAGTTGGGAACAACAGCATCGTTAACAAATTTTTTGGTAACACACCCAGTGACGACAATCCCCCCATTTTATGGCACAAAATTGCGGCAATTCCAATCAAGTCAGGCTGCGAGGGCGTTCCAAAAGTTCTGCGCAGCCTTGTTCCCCTGCAAATAAAAAGTTCCATGACCGCAAAGTTAGTATTTGATAAAAATAAAACCCATTTTTTTAACATTTCTAAACACACATTAAATCTTTCCAATAGTGACACTACGAAGCAGACAATAAACTGTACATACTTTAAACAACACATTCAGTCAAGATTAGAATTTTTTTAAATAAATTCTTTCGAAGCATTTGGTTACCAACCAAGTGACAGGGATAAAAATTCACAAATCGCGAAAATTAATAATTTTGCTGCCGCCACATTTGTTTTTCCCAGTAAACGGGCATCGCGAATGTGGTTCATTAGCATTTTAATTTTTTTTCATAAATCAGTGCGTGCCAGTGGATGCCTGATGATGCCTTCCCACCAGGAAAAATATTCCATCATTCTGGAGACGTGAGGAGGGTTACGACATGCGCACAATAATTGGGCGTAACGTGATACCACTGCCCATCGTCACTGTCCAGTCCCCCTTGCCCTATAAGGGGATAACCCCATACCCTCAACTGATGACTATCAGTTTAACTAACCATGAAACGACGCTTAACAAGCCTGAAGATCTCAACATCTCTTTTTATTTATTGGTTAGACCTCATTCACGTGCAGGTTCTGAAAATCTGGGAGAGTCTCGGGCAACAAGTGGCCGGCATACTGACCCAGGCCATTTACGGTCTATTCAAACATCCACGTCAGAATTTTTGAACATGTAGGGCAAGAACCCCCGAAATTTTTTAAATAACCAATCAGACCCATCCAAGGCAATTTTCTCGGAGGATGGTCACTCAACCAACCCCCTTATTATACTGGGCATGTTAAGTTTAAATAAAACACATAACACGCAGAGTGGTTCGCCCCTAGAGCCACAGCCACTAAATAGTAAGACTTCAAGCATCTCCACTCCACAAAAATTCAAACACAAAATTCAGTTGGACTTATGCCACTGCGATTTTGACACCGGGACTAGTTGTACGTTCAGTCTCCACGATATGGCGAAAACTACTGGAAAGAAAAGAGTCCGTGGCCAGCAACTCCAGCCTGGGGATATGGCGGCAACACCAGTTTCGAATCGTCAGCTGGCGCGTCGCTCTTACCCTCACCAACCTAATGTCAACTTCTGCAACTGCGACAAGTGCAAGGCTAAACGAATTCCTCCCCACAGTCATCCCGTCCCAATCGAATGGACAGGAAAATTTCAACAAGTGACATCGAAATCAAATGGTCAAATCGCCTTATCATTTCGCCTACAGGCTGCCCCTCCTATCAGCCCGCAGCCAGCCCCGCTACAGGCCAGAAACCGGCACAGTTATCCCCTCCCCCAACCGTAGCAACCCTACTGGGAAAATTTTCGAAAATAACCCCAGGGAAGTATGTCCTCAACACCAAGGGAGGCCAATCTCTTGTACCGATACAACCAAAATTGCTCAAAACAATTAGAGCCACAACAGTGACCATACCAAAATCACTATCAAATGAGTCCACAAAACAACGAAATAGTTCCGTGACCCTTAAGGGTTTGACCATTTCACCGGTATTTTGTCCCTTTCCTTTCTCGACAACGATTTATGACACCCCACCACAGGATGAGGCATTAGATCTTCGTACTGGCTCCGTGATTTTATCCAAACTATGCAATGAGTTTGCCCCACCCCCGGAACCAGTTTCACCGCTCCCGATCGAACAGATTTTTGATCAAACTAGCGCCGCACTAACAGTGAACCTATCTGGTCAGCATGATGAGGATTTTTTCACGACAATGCGGGAGGCAATCACGATGTCCGCAGGTGATTCGATCTCTGTTTCTCAGGGACTTTTTGATGTACACAATTTCCCCAGTTCCCCCGACTACATGGCAGGATCTGAGCGTTTTACGTCTTGGGAAACAATTAAGCCGACATTTGGGCAGGTACACTTGCTGAGTAATAATAGTGACCCTGGTATCATTGGCCATGATATTACACTAGATATAACATCGTCTTACCAGACCCTCGGAATTGTAGATGTAAGGGAAACTCAGGGATGGCAATCAGTTCCGATGGCGTTAGATCTGACGGTCAACCGTTTCAGGTGTCCTCCTCATGTCCCTTCCGATGGAAAGTTTCCTCTGGGCCTCTTTGAGCGGCACATGTACCCTCCAGGGTCAGTCCCAGAAGGAGGACATAATTAGGTCACCCCAGCCTTGGCCACATATAAACACCCTTTTCCCAAATTAATTTCCATTTTTGTAAGGAAGGTAGTTGTTAGTAATATCCACCGACCACTTTTTTACTTCATATTCTATATTTTGGGATACCCAGTTATCCAATACCGTTTTCCCCGACAATTATGTTTCCTCTCATAATCCTACCCAGCGTGATGCCCATATATCTGAGCATTCGTATAAGCTCGGATATTCGTTCAAGAAAATATATTCTTCTCTATATGATCTACGCTGAAAGGGACCCGAACCCCTGGAAAGATCCCTCAAATTTTTTTTTGTTTTTGTTTTTGTTTTTTCTTTGACTAATTCTAATTGGCATTTACACTACCGTCACGTTGCATACAGCAACTTACCCAAAGTACTTGTCAGTTAAACATACCTGCGACATTCGCCTCTGGTTTTCCTGTACACCCCGCGACTGTCGCCAACATATTATAGCGTATCCCGGACTTGGCTTGTTTGGCCGTTCAAGTTTGTCTATAGGTAAGCGCCACTGTTTTTTTTTTACGTTCCAGGGATCTGCCTCATTATCATTATTAATGAGCCAGCCCCCCTTTGAAATCTTTACTATGACGCAATTATTCCGTCGATCCCGATGCGTACAATCATACGAAATTTCTTGTCACCTTCCGATCAGTAATGTGCATTGTGTCAGGCTTTTTTGTCTGGTCCTAACGAGCGCATACATGCCCTAATCTCTTTGTCTTTCTGAACAAATTACAAAGGTAAACCCTCGGAAAAATTTTTGTTTTATTTTCAACCACCATTTGAATTCGTTATACCTTTCCGCACATATTTTCCCTCATACATTCATAGGGGCTGCCCTAATGTAACAATTGATTTCACGACAGGCTCTTCGGTCTTCACCGCAGCAAGTGCTACCTTTTCGTGACGCCCGGTTTCCTACACTACATTTTTCGATCACCTTTCTTTCATAAAGTCCCGGTAGGACACATGTTTAATTCTTTCGTGTGAAACACATTTCGTTTTAAGCGCATTCTTTGTCCGTGTGTCTCCGTCAATATGTTCGCATATACACACCCTTGGCATGCTACAGTCCCTAGGGGGCCATAAGGCGCCCTACATTGGAACTGTTACCAGTTTCATTTTGACAGTTACAATTCAGACAATGTTCTGTTTTGGGCCCCTCGTCCTGTATGATGTTTTTTTTATTGGGCTCTATGAAACCCCTCCGCAATAAATACTGTCTACAATTTGCTGACTTACCACCTCTTCGAGGTGTGGTATTTCTACGTTAGCATTTTTTCAAATCACGCCATCACTACTGATGCCAGTACTCGGTGGAACATACATCCTTTATTTTCCAATCACAACACTCACATTTATTCTTCTTCGATGTTTTGGTTCCCCCGTTATTCGATGAGGCATTCAACCAAATACCAAATTCCTTGCAAAACACAATTTTTTCTTCTGAGTAAAACGTTGCGAAGCAGTTTTTGTTCCGAACACACGTCCTTTGTTTCCCTCCATTTTGGGATTATAGGCCTTTACGAGGAGCAATAGCCCTGTCTTATCGATTGATTGTTTCAATCGCCCATTTCCGGTGGCCCGTCATCCATCGCGAAACCATCGATGGTTGCCCCCAGCCATCGATGGTTCGGCCAAAATCTGGCAGCACTGCCATAAATCCCTAGCGCTGACAACACTGACGGCGCTTGCGCCGCCGCTAGTGCTTCCTCCCGCATATGGCAACATTGTCACTTCCCGCGGTAGATTTCAAACATGATTTTCACTCGCATATTTTGGTTTTCGGCGTTTATTTTGACAATTTTATTGGGTTATTCATTTTTTTTCTATAGCATGCGTTTGGGTATACTATGGATATATGTTTCTCTGGTTGTCATATGTTTTCGGTTGCCTGGTTCTAATATCTCACCTATTGGTTTTCCTTGCACCCATTCAGCACCTGTTTAATCGTAGTCACCCTTCACTAGTTTTATTTTCATCCTTTATTTTACATCATGCCTGCTCGCCGGTACGGTGTAAGTGGTTCTCTTTTCCATCCATTTTTTAATGCACGGAAATTATCGCCACCTAACTTTTGTCATGTCATTTTACTTTGCTTCATACCGTTACAATTTTTTTGAAGTTCAGATCGGATTTGTTGCCCTTCAGGCATTACATTATACATCTTCCTTACACTTGTTTGGTTTTGGCGACTTAGGCTCCTGGTTGCAACCGGTGTGCCCTTCGTCGAATCATGGCATCCCTCAAAACCTGGCTTTCTCGCTGCTGTCCAGAGGACGGCCAGGACAAAATTTTAAAGGAGATGTATAGGTGGACACACTTCCCCACCTCCTTCAACAAACGGGTCCGCCACCTTTATACCTGCTGGTCGTATCACCGTCACCCGGTACACCGGCAGGAAATGAACAAAGCTCTTGTTCCCATCGTCCAGCGCTTTTCGGACTTTGTGGCGGTAAAACACAATTTTCTTTTTTCGGGCTATTTGGGTTCCCTATCGTGGGTACATTCACTTTCAAGTCTTACTTGTGGGTGGAGGCCACCCAATCCCAGAAAGGGGATTGTAACGACCGCCTATACTTTTCGCCACTAAAATAAACCATATCTCACCCATTCGTGCTCAGGATACATTATCGTCACTCACTACTTGTGTTGACAATATTCCCATCTTCCCATTGCCAAATCTCCAATGGACAAACGCCCCCTAACGTCTCGTCCATTGCGGCTACATTCATTTATCATGACCCAAATTATTTTCAATGTTCAAACGCCACCCTGATTCAGTCCAGTCCCCCTTCTCGAATGTTCTTTTACCAATTTTTCCAAGAACTCAAACTCACCACACCCAAAATCCAATAGAGCACAAGACGTTCTAAAAATCTTGTGCTTCTTCCGAAACCCTCTCGATTTACATAAATCCGAGGACAGCGAGCACTCTAAATTCCAGAGCACCGAGCACGGGATTTTTCCCCACCTGTCCCCATTTCCATCGTCGCCAACACCCAAAACTTTCCTGGGAACATTTTGAGACTTGAAAAGGGATGACCACATAAAAGCTTGGGTTGGAAACGTGTTTTATTTTGTCAAGGGGCTACAAGGTAATAACATGTGGTTCCCACGCCTCCCACGCTTCTCACAAGCACAAAGGTTTGTGTGAAGCCTCCTAATGAAAATCCACAAAATCTTGAGTCGAGACCAGAGACCGATGCGATGAATGGAATGCGTCCGAGGCCAACTGAAACGAAAAAAGCACTCTAAAAATTAGCATTTTTTTAAAACACAAAGGATTCTTCGAGAACTTTCTCGAACAATCCAGAGAACAGTCTAGATCGACCAAAAGCTATAAAAGCACGAGCGCAACTTGAGCTCGGGGCTTATTTCTTGATTTCAGTACACATAAAAACACAGCTTGGCTGGTCCTCCGTTGACTGGGCAGAGTGTTTTGTGCGTCCGCATCTCAAGTATAAGTCAGTGTCTAAAGTTTTATTACTTTATTGTTCAACGAACAAGTCTCCGAGTTTCGCGAGAGTTTTTTCCGTGAAAGTTTCACAAGTCCAGTTTTGCATTTTTGCAATATATCACCATCACCGAGTTACCATCTATTCAACGACGACGACGACGAGAAGTTAAAAATAATTGGTTGCCACAACAGCTTTTTCAACGAGAGCAGTAACTTTTTATTATCTTCACCGACGACGACGACGAGTAAAAGCAGCAGTAAACAATTTAGTCCGTGTTCAAGCATCTAACAGTTCACCGAACTAAATTATAACATTCACCCACAACATCCAATTGTGCCGCAGTTTTGAACTATTACCACCGGTTCCACCGTGCCACCTCATCACCTCCGCATTCCCATCACCACCACCATCTCGTACCGCATCCATCCGTCTAGTCTCACCACGATTCAAGGTAAAAAAGAGAAACAAAACATTTCCTTTCCCTCCCCCTCCCAAGACAACAAAACCAAACCCATGCCATTGCGTTCCCCGGGTTTAAAGATTAACAACCATTACCATATGTCCGCATATATGAAAATTCGGAATTCAGAAAAAATAATAATTAAATTTTAATTAAATAATACTTGCCTAGACTGTCAAGCACTACCGTAAGCGTCCCTCGCGATCGCGACGAGTGCCGCAACCTTTCATCGTGCGGCGCCGCAAATTCTGCGACGCGTGCGACGATTACCAGGTCATTTACGGTCGCCGCTATTTTTAATTTGGTAAATATGAGCTTCCTTTATTTTCTTCTCCTGAAACGAAGTAGTAAACATTTTCTTTAACATCAACAAAAACAACAAATTCTCTACAGTAACTACATTGCTTTTTGTGTAATAGAAAAATCCTTCAGATAATAATTTGCAACAATTTTAGAGGTCACCGAATTGGTTATAAAATAATTCTCGAAAGTAAATTGTTTGTAATAATATTTCAATTGCGAAATTGTCTTCAATATAATCAATAATAATAAAACTGAAACTTTGTAATTTCAAAACATAGTTCGTTCATTTGGCTTATTTCTTCGATCAGGATGTTTAACAGTTAATTAATATGATCGTATTTCTTCTCCAGTTATCCGAGCATAAAGTATTAAACAGTCCCCGCCCGTTGGCATTTTTCAAGTGGGCAGCTTCAGCGACACCGAATCAATACGCCGTTGCGTGTGCCTTAATTTTCTAC
>JAUJYS010004735.1:0-11650 GCA_033995665.1 Melogona broelemanni | reverse complement strand
GCCTGCGCCGGGAATCGAACCCGGGACCGTCGGCTTCGTAGGATGTTGCCATACCCACTGAGCCATCGGTACGCACAATCAATAATGAATTGATTCATTATTTCAAATGAAATAAAATATGAAATTGACCAATTTTTCTAACCATATCAATTTGAAATTGGAAAATGTTGTCGGTATTATAGAAAGTGGTTCAATGGATCATCGATCGGACGCTATTTATAATTTGGGGTTTGAAAATAGAATCCGACTTGATGAAGCCATCGAAACACTTGCCCAATAATTAAAAATGAAACACTCTCGCAGTCATAAAAACTTACATCAATTGACGCCCGTGCCACTTGAGAAGCATTGGTGATATCTATTTTATCGTAATATTCTGCTTTAATCGCGTAGGATAGGTCAATGAAACTGGAATTTACACCCAGTAAGGCGTGCAAGATCGTCGGCAAGGTATCATTGAAGAAGATTTCGTTGATATCCTTGTAAGCATATTGAATCGCTAAAAATAAGAATAATTATTAAGTGATGTCGTAACGTCTCACTTGATGAACTAGTGAAAATAAAATTGGCTCTGTAAACTACTAACTTTCGTAGGTCAGGGCACCATCGTCCTTGTTCGTCCCTGATATAACAGGTACTTTGTTAAATTGACCACGTTCGAGAAGCGTAATTGGATGTTCAGTCAAAAACTGTCCTGTTTTATTGTTTTCTACCACGGGAAGAAACGGAAAAGCTGGTATGTCTGGGCATGTCTGCAAAATACGAATAGAGGCAATGATAAAACTGATATTTTGAACAGTTCCAATAAAGTTAAGAACGGGTCTTGAACAAACTAAATAAATATATATCAAGATACCAAACTGTTCTTAAGAGCCGTGTGGATGAAAATATAAAATGAAGAAATCCTTGACCAGGGATGAAAACGGTAACAATTGTAATGTACTTGTAGTTTATTAAAAAATATAAGGGTACGAGTAATTACAATCTCTTCTGTACAAGTTTTTAGACCTAGAAGATGGCCTTAAAATACGTTGTAGATGAGTACATGCTGCTAGACACAGCAAGTAACACATGCGGCCGTCGGCGGTGAAGATGTTGTTCTCGAACTGGCAGTTTTCGACCCTCTTGTCTTATTCATGAGATCCGACCACACAATGGCAAAACGTGCGCAGAGTCGTCGCTTATATACGACTAGCGCTTAAGCCTGTCCGAGGACAGGCAGCATTTTCCCCGGTTACAGACAATCTTTAAAATATCAAATGTTTGACGAAGATCTATTTGGATAAAGGATCGAATGGAATTTTTAAACAACATTCGATAGTTGCTCGAAAAGTCCCGTTGGGGGGAGGGGGCGACCTGTACATTTCGTGTAGTTTGTGTGGGCTATCTTTAACGTGTACAGGCTTGAGTCCTATTGTGTTTCAATTTGTCTCGCCCACATTTTTTGTCCGAGATATAAACGTCAACATCGAAATATATTTTTTATTTTTTTTGTTCCGGATCACTGTAGTGAATAACACTACAGGAGGTTATTGTACCCCTCGCGTCGCTGCGGCGATATAGAATTATTTGATCAGCCATATAAGGACATAAAGGGGTAGAATCGAAAATGCCAAATTTATATTGCTTAAATTCGTCGCAGATAAAAAAAAATAAAAAAATAAAGATATAATTGACCACGAGCATGTCCCCCAACCTCAATGATATCAAATATAATTAATGATATGCATTAACATCCATTACAATACATTACATCCATCCATTAACATTAATTATGCAGGCTTGTGGCGTAACGAGGATAAAGCGACGAGGAATTGGCCTTGAACAGCCACGTTAATTTAGTAGCATTCAACAGGAAAGAAATTATGAGCCTCACCTGAATCTCAATGGTCGCCTTAACCAATGTGGCGGCATCCGTCTGTCTCAAACAGTCAACAAGAACATTCGTGTCGTTGGTCTCACATCCGAGCAAGTTACCCAAACAAATGGCAGATGCAAGAGGGTTTCTTTGCAAAGCCCATATGCTGATGGCCGTACCGCTCTCGGCAATTGCACCTCGAAACAGGCCTGGGAAAGTTGGACAATCGAATAAAAAGATCCTTGCAATTTGGCAATATATTAATTTCTACACGGTTCATCTTTTACGACGTTGCCATATGTAATAATAATTTAAAATAATGTCTTCATACCCTTGGCGGCTGGAGAAATCACCTGATATATGACAGATGCGGCGCCGGCGCTTTGTCCACTGATGGTCACGCGACCAGCGTCACCACCGAAAGTGGCGATATTAGTTTGGATCCACTTGAGGGCCAACACCTACAATATGTTTACAATAATCAACACGAGCAACAGTATATAAAACCAAACATAGTAATTTGAAAAAAAGACACAATGAATTAATGCTGATATCACTGTGCTGATTGTGTAGACTCACCTGATCGAGCAACCCCCAATTTCCAGATGCAGCATCGTCACCAGTACTCAAAAAACCTACAAAAGAACTCGATATATATTTTTATTGAATTGTTTTAGCACTTAATTTAGAATTTTTTGCTAGGAGTAACTCAATAAACCTTTTTTTTACCGAATGCCCCGAGTCTGTAATTCATGAGCACCACCACCACGTCTTTATTCATGTAGCGATCTGGCCCAAAGGCGTCCGAAGATGTGGTCCCGCTGGAGAATCCTCCTCCGTGGATGAATACCAAAACCGGAAGGAGCTCATATATTTCGCCTCCTATCAACTTACGAATATAAGAGTATCTCTTAAAATCTTACGATTTCCTGTGTTGGGTGAAAAGGAACCAGTTCCAGTTCCCGTTCCTCCTATGAAAAAAGGAACCAGTTCCAGTGAAAGCTCCTTCAGAAATTAAAAGGAACCTGTGCATCTCTAGTTCCTTTTCAAATGGAATTTGGAACTTTTCCCTTACGTTGATTAAAAATATTGTTTCAATTCCATGACAACATAACGTTGTGTGTAAAGATAAATAAAGATTCCCATGCTATATTTTATTTTCTTGTCGACTTACGGGAACCACATGGAAATTTGCGGGAACAAATCTAAAGGCCATATGCCGATTTTCAGAAACAGTCGGTTCTGCTATTGACACACTTTGGAAAATTGTACTCTTAAAAAATTGAAAATTATGGCAAAAGGAATCATTTACACAGAAAAAGAACCCCAGTCACAGTTCCTCAAAAAACGGAATCAGTTCCTAGGAAGAAAACTTTTTCGTTCCATTCCTTCCCAACACTGACAATTTCATAACTATTGCGTTCGAGTTGTGGGCTCAGAACCCAAGAAAAAATGTCTATTTACCGATGGTGTGTACACATTTAAATTCAAACAATCTTCGTCCCCGATGACAGACCAAAACGGTCCCGTCGGTTGAGTGCATGACACGGGGTTGTCTGTGGCATTAAATATGTCATACCACCTGCTTGCCTCAATGGGAGCCTAGGTGATAAAAAAATTCGGAAATACTGAATAAATAATTAATATGATAAAGACAACAACGCCGTTTTTTTCCACTGTAGCCGACTAATAAAATGTAACTATTCAATCACAATGTCCAATTGAAGTATTAATATTGAAATGAGTGCTGAAACAACTTCGAATGTAAATTAACATTTACTATAGTTATACATTTACTCATTTAAGGTAATGGTTCACTGACCATGAAGGGGTTGAAAGCAGGATCAGGCAATTTATTTCAGGAATCATTTTTTTTTAAATCATGTGCACAATTCTGGTAGTGCGAAAATCGAAACAACTGATCGCGAAAATAGTTGATAGATCGCGTTCGCGAACTATTGTACTACAAAAATTGTGCACACGTTGTTTATATTATTCCTGTATTAAATTGCTGATCATGACAATTGTTGCCGTTTCAACCCCTTCATGGTCAGGGATTCGTCATCTAAAACGTATTACATATAACGACTCCTAAAAACAATATAATCTTACATATTTACATTTAAATTACTTTTTATATATTTTTTGCACATGTTCATACAAGTTTATATACGCACGTACATGTGCATCACTTAAGCTACTTGTGGTTCCTGTAATTCCAGGGACGAACTAGCTCGGTCGGGAGGTTGGGGATTCCCGATTGGGCCTCTGAAATTTTTACATTGGCCCGATTGGAATGGGGCCCTCGTTCCCGACTGGGCCCTTGGATAGCCAGTCTTCCCCTGCATGTGACCTACCTTGAATCGAAGATCGCCAACAGGAGGTTCTCCGTAAGGAATCCCGCGAAACGAAAAGAACAAACGCCCTTTGGTGGAGTTTGCCACAATCCCGCGAACAAACCCCTGACTCACTTTCACGACAGGATCTATTGAGAAAGTTTGCGGAATTCCTATCACTGGGGCAAAAATACAAACAAATTGCAAAAGGACGGTGCTGAAAATCCTAGTCTTCATTGTGGCAACTGAAAGTGATTAACTCTTTCCAAATCTTTCTACCTATCCGGTAGTGGAAATTTCATGCACGTGTGACACATATATAATTGCAACTCCACTTTTGTCACATGACATAATTTTTGTATTGGCCAGCGATACCTTATTTTCCGGTCTATCGCCCGCCCGCGAAGGCTATAATCACGCATTATGGAAACATCCAAGATAGCCTTACGCAGAATTACCCTACCATCTTGACACTTGTTTTGTGCAACACAGTAGTCTGCGTTACCCTGGGTGACTGGGTGACTGAGGATAGATATTTTGATTATACAATTGTTAAAAGAAATTCGAACCAAATCCAAAGCAGGTAGACATCGCTTGCAGACTGTGGTTAATAGCATTTGGACGTGGGGGTCATGTTACGCCTTAAGTACTGCGAAGCATTAAGCGGAAAAGACGGTGCATTATTTATGATAAGTGTCGATTCTTGGAACGCTATCCTGGAATCCTTCCAACTAGCGTGTTTTAATGTGTCGAAATTTGTACTGAGTATGTGGTGTTTTATGTATGTGTGGATCAATAATTAGTGGTCCAGTCGCTATTAAGTGACCTTCAGCGCAAAGTATGACACATTTCAAGCAATCTATGTTAGTAGAACAATAGCTGGTATTTTTTATTTTTTTTTTTGGACGTGAGATGCTTTGTAATTAATTTTATTCAACTGCTACGTGTACGCCATTACGAATGAGCGGAATGACACTGATCAGCTTTGAGTAGAAACGAAATGGAAAAGTTCCGTTTCTGGGAACTGGCTCCTTTTTTGAGGAACTTAGGTTCCTTTGCAATCTATAGAAACTGGAATGGGAATTGGTTCCTTTTTTTAGGAACTGGAACGGTGGTTCTTTTTCTGTGCACTATCCTTAAATTTTCTTTGAGTATAATTTTCCGAAGTGTGGACAGCGGGAAATATTTACAGCATCGGACAGAAATTGCTAAGCATTTTTATCTGTGACCGCAAACACTTTTCGCGCTAAATAGTTTGAATTTAAGACTTTAGCGCCCCTAGCGGACGTGCTTACAACATAATTTCGTGACGTCAGTGATTCATCAGGGAAATGGCTGCGACCATGGCGTGATGTCTTTGCTCAAGAAATAGTGATAAATTTGCCAAGATTATGGATGTTGTTCGGAACATTTAATTTTATTTTGCGTCAGGATATGAAATAAATACCAAAGCAACGATTCACGACAAGTGAGTAACTTTAAACATATCATAATCTTGACGCTGTCAACTTGACCTATTTAAAGAACCTTGTTCGTATTCGAAAGATATTCAAAACTGTAGCGCCTCATACGGCGTATGCGTTATAACATATTAATTGTTTATTACACACTGTGTGCATCCGCATCTTGAAAATATGCATCATCTTCTTCATCATTTCAGCTTCAATTGATTACTTTGAGTCACGTTTTGTTCTATTTTATGTTCGATCGAGTCACAATAAGTTAACGGATTACGAGACATGCAAGTCAACATTTCAATTACGTGTCCCATATGCTGTGATGCAATCAGTTTTTATGAACTTGATTGAAGTTCCATTGGAATTTATACCAGTGGTTATAAACTTTTGGACGTGCAAAACTTTTCTGAAATTTGTTGCGCGGAGTCTTTTTCGGTGAATAAAATAAAATATCAAAAATATATCGTCGGTGTTACGACCGACTTCGATACGACGGTTCGATCGATTCCCGGAACGAGTTATTGTTCATCCGATCAGATTCGACATGAAATTAAAAATAATGTTTCTGCAATATTTTCATTCGTGCAGAACCAAAGCATCAGTCAATAAACCGTCGAAGGAAACACTGACGATTCCAATGAATCTCGCCTCTGGACTGGCAAATTGAGTCATTCCACGGTCAAAGACAGGATCCAATAACAAACTGAAAATGTCCAAGATCAGTCGGCAAGATGTCCCGGAAGCGGATATGGTCCGCATCAAGGTGGCGGCCAGATCTGATGGCGACGGCATGGAATCACACGACTCGCCCAGCGAACTGGTCAAGACCAGACAGCCGCGGCCATCAACCGTCGTCAGGGTCAAGCCGAAGGAATCGCCGCCGCGGCTTCACCTCATCAGCGATCTGAAACTGGAGACGACGTGCTTCGCGGCCAAGCACCGCGAGCCCAAGTTCGTGCCCTACGAACCGTACAAGGCGGCCGTCAAGCCCATGGTACCGGCCGGACAATCCATGACCAGCCGAGCGCCGGTGCCGAAATCGCCGACCACTGGACCGACTCTCGAGTCCGCGTTTGCGAAGGAGGAGTCCAGTGTTTGTGCCGGGGGACCGCAGCAGTGTAGTCACTGTTCGCAGGGTATGGCCGCCTTGGAGGAAGAAGTGAACGCGCTAAAACAGGAGAACGCCAAACTAGAGGGTCAACTGCAGCTCCAGACACAAGTCAACGTAAGGAGCCTTATTTATGGGAAAATATGATGTGTTAATTTTTTTTTTTTGGGGGGGAAAGAGGGAAATTCCTCTCATTGTAGTAAATATCACTGCATGATATTCTGTACCCTTCGTGTTGCATAGGCAATATGTGAAGGGCACATTTTCACCAGTACATCAGGATCGAATAAATCCTGAACAGTATTCCTGTAGTGCACTAGGCGCTACGGTGAATTACAAAAAAAAAAAAAATAAACGAAAGCCTGCGCCGGGAATCGAACCCGGGACCACCCGCTCAGCAGTCTGTTGCCATACCCACTGAGCTAAACGGATCGTACCAAAATGAAAATGTGGCAGAACATGGAGTGATATTCGAGTGAATCTCGGCAACAGTCGATATTAATTTTTTTTGTGCCACTCACCCCATCAAAATCTTACAGGGTGACCTTAAGAAGTTATTGGTGGCGTCGGTCGGCGAAGATATGGAATCGCGAGTGCACTTCCTCACCGAGGACAAGACCAAACTGGCGCACGACATTCTCTTCTACTCGCAGAAACTGATGGACGACTCTGAACGACTGGAGAAGGTGTCCATCCAGTGTGACGTGTGGCGCAGCAAGTTTTTAGCCAGCAGGTACTTAACCCATCAATTCACTCAAGATAGGAGACACCTGTTAAATAAACTCTGCGTCGGACCCGCATGACTTAACCCGTGACTTTTTCTCAATTGCAGTGTCATCGTGGAAGAGCTGGCAAACTGGAAAGCTGCGTTGTCGATGCAACTGAACGAGACGACCGAAATCGTGAAGGTGCTGATGGACGAACACGATAAATTGGCGATTCATAACTACAACACTTTTAGGTAGGAAAGCGATGTATGGATATGAACTATAACGATCACCCGTTACAGATGAAACTAATAGGTTATTCAAATGGGTTGTAAGTAACTTGTAATAAAAGTGTTGGCTCTTTTGCAGGCATTTGACCGCCATCAAGCAATACTACGAGAACTTTTCCGATAAATTCGTCAACATCCAAACTGGCAAGACAGGGAATGCGTTGGAGGTGGCCAAACTGAACGAGGACATTGCCAGCGCTCTTCAGAGCCACCTGGTGTCAACTAATCAATTGATGGCGTCTACTTTCTCGGGAATGGGGCAAGCCAAGGCCTTGGATAGCACCCTGGGAGAGTGTATGGCTAAACAGGTAGGGATCAACGGTTACTCAAAGGATACTGAGAAGTTGCTAGCGTTATGTTTTTTGTACAATACAAAGTGAGCATAATAAATATTATTTTGCTGTTATCTAATATTTGTATTGTTAAATTTAAATTACTTAATAAAACGCGGAGGTATGATTAAAAGTAAAATTGAGCTTATTTCTTTTTTAAAAAACAAGCAGTAAATAAAATGCCAGCGTTCAATTTTTCACTTTATGATTGGAAAGCGGGGAGCTTTGAGGCAGAAAGTCTGCAAAAAAAATCCATTAAAGGCATGTTAAACGAGGAAAGTCATCTTTGTAAGCATCTTCTCTAATATTTACGTTATTTGTTTTTAGATCTTATGCAATCGCCCGCCCTCCCCCTGCTTCCAGGCGAGACCAACAAATCTAACCGACAACCACAATACTTCCGCCATGGAGTGGGCACGCTGCGCCCTGTCCGGTATCTACAAGAACATGGTGACCCAACGTTATCATCCCAACGCCAAATTCGAACGTTTGACGTTCAACTGTTGCGGACACTGCACCGGTGATATAATACTGACTTGATGTGATCTCGGTGCCAACTTAATTCACTAGATTTTTTATAAACAAAAGAGCAAAATATATTAATTGTATTTTTTTAGATGTATTTTGCAATAATATCTTAATAAATGTCATGGGTTGAGTTGACAACCCGTCGTATTGTCCGCAAGGCCTTATTTCAAATAGCGTAGCATAATTGACATGTCCAAAAATAATCTTTTAACAAACTGGTTGTAATAGTAATTTTATGATGCGGGCGAAAATAAATATATATTTTGTAATTCTTTTTTTGGCGTGTTCATTGCTTTTTTAGGAATAGAATAGTTTTTCGAAGAACAATTTGATGAATTTGATTGTTGTAAGAAACTCAAGGCATTGAAATGATTTTCATGTAAAAATTTAATACGTAAACTCATTTATGAAAGCATAAAGCTACATGTGGCGTAACGTATTTACAATCTTTAGTACAAATACTAATTAAGAATTTTTACAATGCTCAAGGTGGGAGGGGGAGGAGGGTAGGGGAAGGACAGCTGAACAAATTTATAAAAATCAATACATAATCATAATATCATGTTGGGGCAGGCTCAATACTTGTTTAAATTAGAGTAAATTAAATTTGTATGTCAATGACTGAAGAACGGCAGATTAAAAAATATTAATTCAGTTGAAGTAGTTCTTTAAGTTTGAAACTGTGAAAAGGTTTAACCATCAAAATATACCTTAACGTTAGCTTTTTGCTTCTGAGTAGATTTTAAGTTTACTTTATACGATTGTACAAATATAATCGCATTTTCATTAATTCATAACATTCTAGTGGAAAAATAGCTAAAAGGGTACGTATTTATCAGGGCTAAATTTATAGGAGAATGCTAGGACAGCAAGCCGACTATACAATATTATGTTTGGGAACTTGGTGCCTTAAAGATGTACAACTTGGTAGCGATTGCATTTTTTTCTGCAGTGCCAAGCGGAAAATAAGTTAATAGATCTACGATAGCCCCGGACAGGCACTTGTAATACAATATCCGAACATTATTCACTCGAATATTCTTTTCTCTTTTATTCCACGTCACAACTTGACTAGATCAAAATCAGTTTCGCGCATTTCGCTCAGGCACAAATCTACTGTCCAACCAAATGGTATTCGCCCATATTTAATGGCCAATACAATCGGAAAAATTGGCTTGCAGAAAACCATTCGAAAATATGCTCACCAGTTCTGTTTTAGTAGGTCATACGTGGGTTTCGGGTTGTTTCGACGCCACATAAAATTAAAAAATTCAGCAATTCATTCCACGCCAATCTCGACGCGTTTCAAGTTCAGTGGCACAACAGATACGGAAATAATAATAATAAAAAGATGCCCTGATTTTTTCCAAATTTGTTGAGTTGACGCTTCGCGACCTGTCTCTCCAGCAAGATTAGGTGGTCCATATCACAACTTGCTTGTTACGATCACAGCTCGCCAGCGACGATCCGCCAGCCTGCCATGAGCAGGCCGCCACCGCGTTTCTAAAGCGAAAAATGTCCCCAAGAGACAGCTTGTAATACACCCCCAAACTTTTTTAGCCCAAATCATTTCCAGACTGAAGTTCCCTTTACGTACATGAACGACCAGAAAATACGGTCTATCGCCCCGGCTCCGTAGCGAAAAGGAGCGGTACGCGCGCTCGTAGCGAAGACCATTCACTCATCGCAACCTTGTTTTGAAGACGGCAACGGAAGCGGATAGTAATTGTACAGGCGAGACTGATTTGCCTAGTCAGTCTCGCCTGTTGTTGCCCATTTTTGTAGTAAATTAGAATTTCGAAAATCCGCGCGTACCGCTCCTTTTCGCTCCGCTAGCGAGGAGCGATAGACCGAATTTTCTGGTCGCTCATGTCCGTAAAGGGAACTTTAGCCCATGTCCATTATGCGAGTTTCATAAGCTATCTACTATCATGCACCCGCGTTCTAATCGCCGGTTCTCAATGACCTCACTTTCGATTGAACTTTCCTAGAATCGGAAATTATGAATGGAATTGTCACACTTACCCGTGCTCCTTGAGTGTGGTCACCTTGGATGAATCCGCAATATTCCAAATATAAATGGATCCGTCCTGAGAGCCGGCCGTCACGTACTCGCCGTCCGGTGTGAACACGGCTCTCGTCCAATCAAAGGCAACCCAGAATCCTTCGGCACTGCAATAAATAATTATTTAAATAAAAAATAATAAAATTGAGAGAAGGGAGTGACATTGTTCGTCACCTTGTTTATTTCACTTTCATAAAAATGGTTAAGACGTCACGTCTGTCGAGATAAAAAGTTAGATCGGGTGACCTACCTAAAGGTGTTGACAACTTTCGTCATTCGCAGATCCAACAGTTTCAGGGTGTTGTCCCGCACGCAACTCAGCAGATAGCATCCATCTGGAAAGAAAACATTGTAAATTAGACCTTGTAGTGTCTGAAGGTAGTGCATCAACTCGCCGAGAGAGAGATGCACAATTAAATATGTTTACTAGTTAATCATACTCGTATTATTATTTTTTTAAATATGTTATTTATGATGCACAGTTTGATTCCTATTTTTATAATATCAATTAACAAGTCAAATTAAATATTAAATCTGAAAAGTGAACAAGCGCTCTTGGACGATGCTTCAAAAAAAGTAACTGCCCAAAAAAAGTGACTGGTAAAAAAAATCATAATATTTTTTAATTGTCTGTAGCGATTAACACTAGATGAAACCCATGAACCCCAACTTTAAAGTTACTTCTGCGATATTCGGCACACTTTCACCAGTACCGCATTATCGACCGACCCCCGCCATAGGCCCCCCACCCGGGGCTGCTCGCGGGTACAAATTGAAATACAAATTGAAATCGAATAAATGAGACCGCGCCCGGGGAATCGAACCCGAGACCGTCGCACCAACGAACTGCGTAGCGATGACTCGCACATTGCTAAGACATATCATTCAGATAATCCGTATATGGCCGAGAGGTAGCGTGCTCGCTCGCCAACCAGCGGATCTGGGTTCGATTCCCAGTGCAGCCGATCG
>JAUJYS010004734.1:0-11652 GCA_033995665.1 Melogona broelemanni | reverse complement strand
CTAGATTCGGCGCCGTCAGATACGGCGCCGGACCAGACACGGCGCAGGTCCTCCCCACCGGCAAAAACCGGCGTATATGGTGCGTCGTTACCGCACGAAAAGACGGTATATATTTTTAACCACCGTAGTATTAATCACTACAGGATTACTGCACCCTCGTGTCTCTATGGATATATATTTGAGGGGCAAGATAATGATATAATTAATTTTTTTTTTGTCTTTGGTGGTTGTTTGTCTGTTGGCGGACATAGGATTGTTTCCACGAGATGGCGCCACACCAATTTCACCGATTACAGTTGAATAAAAATAATAGTGACGAATACAATTGTCACGCGCTAGTGGCGCATAGTCTGTTGACACTTAACCGCAACCAAGTTTTAATGTGATTTTCAACCCGTTTCAGTGTTTCAACCAAGTTTCAACCCGTTTCAATGTGATTTCCCTTAATGGGGAGTTTGTATAAAAACCATCAATTGTGCCATCGGTAGTTCTCCTATCATCGATAACTATAACCAACTAACTGTTTTTTTTTCTTCATTGAACGAGATTGTTTTTGTGCGTATTTCTTTGTCGACACTTCGCGAAGGTCGAAGTTAGAATTTTTTTTTTTTTAAATAAAGATTGATTTCCAAACTTTTACGCTCGAACCCAATTTCTAATCCAATCTAAGTCGAACGCAGTACAAGTTAATCGTGCCTCCCTTTTGATTCGAAACAAGTTAACTTTATAGTTACGGAAGCCTATTACGGTCTGCGTATAGCGATATATACTGTACGTGGTGAGGTTCGACAGCGGAGATAGCGGGAGACGATGAAGCGGAAATCGGGGAGAACTGAAGGGGCGGCGGCGCTAATAGCTGTATCACCGTTCGTGGCAACCCCACCCCCTCCAATTTCTCCTCCTTTCCCCTTCACCCCCCCTCTGGCGATTTTGGTCAACGACTGCAAAGCCCGGTCAATCTCGTCCATTTGTTATATCGGGGTGTGATTGGAGTACAGCTGCCTTGATCGGCTTGTACGCGGTGACTCGTCGGTTCCGCCGGTTTCACCACGTGGTGGCTGGTGCTCGGTGGGCGCGCTCGGATTTTTGGAATGATCGGGTCCGACGGTTTGAGTTTTCCATTCAAACTGAGACGTGTCGCGCCGGCATCTCCTACTCCATTGTCTGTCGTACGCTCACAAAATACCAAATCCACGTGCCATTGGATAGATATCGGAGGCGTTTCAAGGTGTTCGATGCGTGTTGGCTCGAAGTATTAGTGACAATTTTTATCACTAAAGGGAGTATTTTTCTTTGGAGAATGGGCAATTACGCCATCTGCAAATCTAATTGTTTTTGAAACAGGCGGGCTTTAATCCAAAGCTAAGCTTGTTTCAATAAGTCCCAAAAATTGGCTATTGATCAAAAATCTATATTTTCTGTGTTTCCAGTTTTGCTATTTGAACGTTTATGCGTATCAAAATTTGGCGTATTAATCATTGTATTGAATACATTAACAAATAATTTGGCCTAAAGCAAATTTGAATGTGAACAAAACGATGTAAATGTAATCAAAGCCTACCGGTACATTTAGTTATAGACTAAAAATCGGTACATGTACTGCTTACGGTCACTGCTGAAATCGGCACGTGCGGCGTGGTGTCCACTCGGTGTTGCTAAGAAAAATCAAAAGTGTTCACGAATCCATACTGACCGCCGCTCTCATGGGTCCAACACCACCACCACCACCACCACTACCCCGTTAGAAACTTGGACCGCGTCACGCCTTGGAGAGTGGAAAATGGTCTTAGTCCTGGCGGAGGTCCGCAGTTTGACTCCGACGCTGTTGGTGGTGGGGGTGGGGGGTGCGGGTGCTTGATTGATGATTATGTGCTAGGGGATTTGGAGATTACCTGACGCGGGTAGCTATACCGAGCAACAGAAATCCTGGGAGGCACCGTCCGCCTTTATTTCTAGCTCTGCATTAATCATATATACTGGGTTCTCCGTATGTCAGTACAGTGCATGTACTGAGTGTGTGCTATGGCGGTAGATATTTGAGCCGCGCCGTATATACACTATGTGCGTGTGTGAGACTCCAGTTGTCACCGGCGACTGCAAGCCGGACTCGCGAATCTGAGTAACGATTGAAACTCGGTTTTCAAAATGGGGTTGGGGTGAAAACGGCCCCCTCACTCTGTAGAACGATATACTCCAAAGGCCCGAGACAACTGGTTTGGATTATTTTTCCAGGGGGCGCTAGGTTATTTTCGGTTAACGTTGAGGCCGACGACTAAAAACAAAATGGCCGACTTGCCAGTATGGATTCCCCCGGAGAATACTTCTCATAATAATTACATCTAGCTCACTGATCCGCCATATTGATCAGTTACGCCATGTTTCTATAGAAACCGACGTTGAATGTACTCTTAGGCGCGTAATTATAATTCGCTGTCTGAAAATCAGTGCAATTATCGATTACAATTTTTTTTTTTTAATGTGTCACTTAATTTTTTTCTCATAAGCTTTAAACACACAATGCACTCTTATATTAGTGAAACACTAATACATTTAGGTATTTATTGATTAGCAAGAACACGACCAAAAAACTAGTTTGACTCGTTGTAATTGGAAATGGATTGTGATGCGGCGGCCTCGGGTTCAATTCTTGTTGCGGGCTCTCCTTAATTCTATTCCGGGGTACTGGTAAAAATGTGCTTATCAGACGGCCATATCAATATGAGGGGTACATAAACAGGTGTAGAGATTCACTGCAGCGATTGAAAAAAAAAAGTTTTAAATATCATAGCAGCAATCTTGAAATTTTAGAAACTCTAAAGTTTTCGAAGACGTTGATGGAAACGTTCCGTAAGGATAGTAGGTTATCGTAAACCAAAAAATGACAAAATTTAGATGCGGGTCTCCGGAGGCGGTGTATCGGTCCGGTTCACTACATGTCTAAGCTCGGATCGAGGTGACCACGGGCAAATGTCTATAGGAGGTCACGGATAGGCGAGTCCGATACGATTTAGTCGTGTTTTTCTCGCCCTCGAAAGTGTTAGATAAATATTGCGCGGGAAGACCGAATCCCGTCGAGCATTGGCGCGACGGCGAATCGAGCGAGCGGCCTCCTCCGCCGCGCTTCTACAACGCCATCGCATTTTTCTAGACGTTCCGAGCATGCGCAGTCCATCTGTCCTCGGCGGAGGATCGTGTCTCTGCGCCTCGCAATTTTCCATAGATTTTCCTGTCGTAAAAGCCGCCGCTATCGGTGAATACCTTTGAAATCCTCTTTAACTGTAGTTATGGTGACGGGGCTGCGAGCTGGCGAGCGAGCGAGCGAGAGAGGGTGTTAAATGCGGCTGGGATTTATATTTCTAGCCGTTATTTATTTCTATGGCGAACCCGGAAATCTGTCGTCCATAACTTACTTTTTAGTATCGATGATGTTACTTTGGGATTCGATGTGGGCGGATAGAGGAAAGTGGAAATCTTTAAACTACTTTGCTTAATTCAACATAACTTAAACTTTCCATACCGTAACTTACAGGACTTTCACAAAACACAATATTTAGCAAGGTCCAATCAATCAATCAATGGTAATTCAGTCTTGGGACTGGTTTAACAGCAATGGGATATGTCTCTCCATTCTCTCCTATTTTCTGCCTTTTCTTTCACTTCATAGTAGTATTTAGAGCTTGTGTCTTTGCATAACTGGGATACAAAGTCATTTCTTGGTCTACCTGCTCTTCTCTTGCCTTGGATTGATTGGATTCGGAAATCTAGGAAACATGTGCAGTCAATCGTATTTGTAATTATTGAATATTATAATTTATTTAATACATTTTTATTTTTAATTGTTAATATTAGTATTGTGTACACGAGGGTTGCTTGGGGAATTAACCGTGTTGCATTGTCGTCAACCAGCCAGCCAGTCAGTCAAAAGTTGACGATTCGGTTTAACCTTTATTTTTACTTTCATTACTTTAACTTTCACTTCTTTCATTCCTATCGCGCTAGGAGAAATTAAGATTTCTCTGAAAACATACACTTTCATTTCAAAATAAGGCGTGCGTACGAAATTTTTTCTCACCCGAAAAATTTCGGCTGTATCGGTCGGTAATTGAACCCGTAATAACCGTCAAACACGCTAGCCACTAAGCCGCATAAAATTTTTACGTTTGTATCTGGGCCTGTTTTGTTGTGTGTGGTCCGATGATCCGATCCCGTATCCTACAGGATGCTGCCCCTGCGAGCCAGCAATCACATATTGTTTCACAGAGCTTTACTCTGCCTAGGTTTGGAATAATCCTTAGAAAACTACTATCACAACAACCAACGTGATTGGCCGCTTTTTTGCCCGCATCTTTAAGCAAATTTATTCACATCGTATAATTACAAACGTCTTGGATAGAGAAGCGCACAGGCTACCACTCGACAAAAAAACATCTCCCGTTTTATCAACGTGGAAGAACTATTCGATAAGCATAAAACTTTTGTTTACGTTGCATGCTTGGCTGGGACTTCAAACACAGTAGTTGGTTAGGCTGTGTAGTCGATCGAAACTAAATTAACTAAAACAACATCGTCTCCTCCTTAACTGAAACGAAATTTTGGATATAGGCGGGCGCCGTCAATTCGCATCGCCGTTGAATATGTAACTGGCAAAACTAATTGAATCAGTTTGCTATGAGCTTCATAAATAATTCACCATCAGTCCAACAAGTAGTTGAACCTATATACAAGTAGTCGAACGTATATACATTTTTTTTTTACTTCCGCGAACGTGCAGCGAGCGCCGAGCGGTAATGGTGGTGGGGGCTCTGTCTGGCGTCGCGGCATTGGGGCAAGACATGATTTTGATCGATTCGCTCTTGCTTCGCGCCGTCTACGTGAACGTAGATATCCGTGCTGCCAGATTAGGACGTGAAATCCCTGCGGATCAATGTTGCCCGTGTATCCAGCGGGACCTACAAGTAACTTAAAATCGTGGAAATTCTATTAAATTTGATAGAGCGGAATATACATGTATGTAGCCTATTCGCCTGTTGGTCTAACAGTTTGTTCAGCTCACATTAAGATTATTATGATTCTGTAATTAATTATAGAAAAATCGTACAGAAAGTATTAATTACTTTGATTTTCATGGAGCGAATATATTTAGGTCAACCGCCTTCAGGTATAATTGTTTGTTCAGCCACTTGTAAAATTATTATTTTTCTGCAATTCATTACAGTATATGAAAAAGATACAAAAAGTCTTAATTAATTTGATTTAGCGTTTTGTACACTGATCATTTTATTTTTATTTTATGTATCCCCTTGTGTCAATGGCGATGCATGAGGGTCACGTTTTTACCAGTAGCACGTGATCGAATAAGCGATAGCCCGCGCCGGGAAGCGAACCGGGGGCTTCGGTCAGCCAGTTGCAATACCGACTACGACGAGTCGTACACAGAAACGCCTATCTCATTTTTGTCTGAAGTATTTGCTTATATGTATACATGTATTGTATTTTGCAACGTGATTCTTCAGCAGTTAATGATTGTATTTTGTTTTTTGATATCTCAACTTGCTTTTAAAAAATACCATGTCAATGGCTCATATTGATACATCCCGCCTGTCGAACGCGTCGTCATCCTTTCTGAGATGTTGTTCCGTTGCCGTCTTCTTGCCTCTGGCTTGTAAAACAATGCTTAAGATAAGCCATTAACCAAGCTGACGTGCGCAGTTAAGTTGTCATGGATACTAATGCGTGGTCACAATAGGACATTAATATGTGCATTATGGAGGTTAATAACGGGGGCCATTAAACCGTAGATACGTTACTTAAAAGTTGCGCTCAAGCGATTCAGCCCCGTACTACGTCGCATACGTTCAGTGCGTACGTAGAGTTTTTAAATTAAGATGGAGGGTGTTTTCTATGGAGTTAGTCACCGAGCAGGTTGCAGTCTCCCACTGGCAGTGGTCATATACGACCAAATGCTCGTTATATTTGTGTTTACATTACTGGTCCAACGTAGATGACCGGCAGGCTATCCGACTTTGTACCGGGAGGCAAAATGGAAGCTAAGTTCCATGCTGAGAACAGTTGAAGTTTTGGAAATGATACAAACGTAATTCCGTTTGCTACGATCGTTTATAATTTTGTTTGTAGACCATTCTAATGGTAATTAGATTACGAGGAACGACTCGTATATATATATGTATATACGTATAAGGGATTACGCGTTACTTTTAACGAAAGCGTGGGATATGTGCATGTGGTTATTTCGATCCGCTGCACCGTTGCCCCAGGCAATTGATCTGCTGCGAACTAACGCGCGGAGCTTTTTAAATACAGCCATGAGAAAGTATTCTGCCGAAGCATATTATGCGAATTAGTATCGTGTTACGTACTGCTGAAATTTCAATTTGATCAGAATGATAACACGCGGCATTTTACTTTTTGTTTGTGTAGTCGAATTTCATTAATCAACTATTGGCTGCTCATAACTATCCAAAAATTCAACGCGCACAGTAAAATTGAAATTACCTAATCAATTTTAACTATTGCTTGAATTAAAGTTTCGACCGCGAAAACACCAGAAATTGGCATGCATTAATTTTATACTGCATCTGTTTTGTTAAACTTATCTTGTAAATTGAGAAATTAAAAAGTTAAATTATTATTGTGGTTTATACATTTTTGATTGTTAAAACCTACAGCGAACGAGCGCTTAACTTTTGATTGCTCAATTAAAAGTTACACGTGTAAGACAAAATTAGCACTTTGCAAATGCAGCTCGAGATTTAACGAATCTGTATAAGATTTTCATAATAAATTGTACCATCATGTGGACCATTTGAAAAAAAACGGTATAAATGTAATATACTACTTTTTTTTTTGAGCGCTCGATATCAAAATTCAATTACATTCAATATTTTATGAATAGGCTATGAACCTATCTACAGTTGTGGTGTAGAGCGTAGCCGGTTAGAGTGTCACGTTTCGCGAATCATTAACAAACTACGCGATAGACACGTTCATATTTCATTGCGCTTATTATTCATATATTTAAGTATTGTCTTTGAGCTCGTTAACTAATAAAGAGGTTCACTGCGTTGCAGTAACCATCACAGCCCATTTAATCTCGGTCAGTTGGATTTATTTTCGCGCCCGCGCCACTAAATTGAATATATCGTTGCGATAAAAACGCGCAGGCCAAAGCGTGTGGAAATGACCATCGAACCAAGCCTCCCCCCAGACATCATCTAATCGAGGATTATAAATATTAGTCACGTCTACTACTAATGGGTTAATCTACATGTAAACGACAACTATCTGTAAACCACGTATCGTAACCGAAAATGTGCGAATGTGTTTATCGACTGTGCATGTATGCGGCTCCAAATTTCGGGACATTGCCAGAGGCAGAAATAGGATGTTATAGCGGTCGGCGTCGTGCATACATATTTTCAGAATTTACAATGCTAGTGTGCATAAATACCAGAACTTACATGTGCGTGTGCTACCAATACATATACCGGTACACGCGTATGCGCGTAAGTGTTTATTGCCGGTAGGTGCTAAACCATTTTCGGTAACGTTTGGCGGCGAATACGACTTCGAGTTGCATGACGCCTAGGGCTGCCCAATGGGAGAGGGTGGTGGTGGTGCTATTCGCATTTTCCCATTGGGTCGCCGAATTCGAAGTGATCGGATCTATTTGGGAAACCCGTCGCACCCATCGAATAAAACTACTTTACTTGTCGAGATTCACTGCGCTTTTTTCGGGATTGGATGGAAACAATGAAATATTTTTTGCGGACTTGTAACACATAGTAAAAAGAAATTGTATAGTTTATTTTTATTAATAAACCACCGAAAGTCGGATTGTCATAGTCTTAACGTGAACCTGCTATAGTCAGACAAATCAATCAATCAATTAATTAATCATTCTTAAAACAGTTACGAATGGGTACGATTCGTCGTAGCCCAGTCGGTATTGCTGCCGGCTGCGTTTCTAGATTTGATTCCCGGCACGAGCTCCTCAGAATGGCCTAAGCCGCACGAGGAGTATAGAGCCTCACGTAGTAATATCCTATGCAATGATTGGAAATGAAGTTAGAAATAAAATAATTGCGACAAAATATGTGGTAAAATTGTGCATTATATCTTAGCCCTGGAGGTTTCAGTTATTGGACTTTAATTCGACTTATCTTCACAATAGTTTTTTATTATCAAACTAGCGCTTAAGCCTGTCCGAGGACAGGCAGCTTTTCCCCAGGTTATAGACAGTGTTTAAGGAGTCCGATAGTTCCTGGGACTATCATTATTTTATCCGCTGCTAAATAGTTCGATAGTTCACAGGACTATCGCGCATCACTCGTATACAGAGCTTCGCAGAGTGTGACAGCGATTGTCGTCCATATTGTCTCGTTTGAATTGCCCGCGTCGCGATGGTGGCGACACAAGATGACGGAAAGTGCATTTCGTATTAGTAGATTGTTAAAATAAGATAGCGCATTTTGCCCATTTGCCCAACGCAATTCATTTGTAATATAAACTTTTGGTATGCAACGTATTGGCCTGGTGGAATGTCGTTTTCGTGAATTCTGAAGGCGGCCCTCGACGGATAGGTTATTCTAGATTTGTCTGCATCCCCCTCCCTCCCCCACTGCAATGATGAAACGTTGCACGACAAGCTGGTGGTGTAGCGAACGTTACTTTTAGGCGTTGACACGAAAATAAACTACGCAAATGGCGTTTCTCCCAGCTTGCACGTTGCGGGGACCCACTATAAAATTGAATGGTTTACGCCGATTCTGTTGCTGGCGTTATTCGTCCAATTCCAGATTAGAACGAATGTCGACCGGCGGAATTACTATATTTACGAGCGCCAGCATTGCAGGCATGGTGGCAACCGGAGACCGTTCGCAGTCAGCTAACGAGCTATGAGCGCCACCTGGTGATCGTAATAAGACTTTAAAATTTTAGTTTATTGAAGTAGATGCGACAGAGTATTGTTATCGAGTCGATGTTTTCATCGACTCAATTCAAATTTTTCAATTTTTTTTATATATTATCGTTAGTTATTTAAATTTAATTATATGATCACCAATATTGTATATGTTTCCTCTCGTTCCCGCTAGTTGTGCATAACCCAAAGGTTTGCCAATTGCAAAGTTGTGCTCGTTCAGTCGTTATGATTTCCAAGCAGCACATCATGCTGTATGAACAAGCTAATCATTTAAATTTGATAATTCTGTTTGATTGACTGATTGGTTGTTTTACCCAGCGTTGCCCTGAATTTGCCACACGTTGGTCATATGAAATGAGTTGCTATCTCCTTTAAATAATTTGCTGCATAGTTGGCAGTGTAGCAATACTAATTTCGATTCATAACGGCGAATAGCGGTCAACGTGGTTATCTAATTGCCAGTGTGGTGCGTGGGAGGAAAAACAATTTTAGCAAAGAGTCAACCGGATTTGGGATACCCCTGTACCCCATTCACACACCGTGAAATCGTGTTTTGTGCAATTCGATATGCAATGTACCAGCAAATAACATTAATGGTATATATGTTGCAAATGATATTCCAATAATAAAATGAGGTATCCAGGAAGTATAGTGTTATTCTACGAGTATGTTGCTTCTGAAATATGTTTCTGCTGTTTTTCAACTATTTCTACCCTTGCGTTAATCTGTTTGCTTGGACGAGGCACGTCGATGTACGGAGTATCGAATTTAAAATAGAATTTCGAGCTTATTGATTTAATAATAACAGTACGTACCGATGGCTCAGTGGGTATGGCAACATCCTACGAAGCCGACTGTCACGGGTTCGATTCCCGGCACAGGCTTTCGTTTATTCGTTAGCATGGGGTACTGGCGTCACCCCTGAGCTTCCATAAGATTGTCCAGAGCGTAGGGGTGGATCCTACAGCCTGGCTACTCCAGCTGCCATTCCCAATCCCTTTCCTTCCCTGCCCCTCGCACATCTCCATATTTGGCATGAGGGTGCAGTAATCCTGGCACTACGGTGATATTAAAACATAATAACAATAATAATTCCAACTAGTCGGAGATTTCTCTTAGGACCGGTTTATGCGAAAAGTTATACAGGTATAGGAACTAAAGTTAACTTCTAACGAAGAAACTAAAAATAAAACATGATACCTATCCTTGATAACTTTCTGATTTATTTATATAATTATATATATATATATATATTTTTTCAAAATAAATTTTGCAAGTCGGTGTGATTTTACGAATGGTGTAGTTACCAGTGACCTATTTTTTGCCACCCTGTAGAACTAGCCCGAATGCGAGCAGCGAATTCCCATACAGTGATCGCCCACCATGTGCATCATGTGGGCCATCCACGGCCTGTTTGGTGGGGCGAAAATAATTTATGATTGGTGTTTTCCATTTTGCGTATGTCCCCGTGGGCGCAACTTGATATTTAACCTATATTTTTGGCTCCCTCGTCGTATCCCGTGGCAACCAATCATCGGAGAGCCCGGGTAACCGTTATTATTTATTCGATTTCACCGAACGAGTTCAATACCGGTTCTAGAATCGAACATGCATTGAGCAAAAAATATATTCTGCATCGATGGCATCTGCAAATCACAAGATTTTTAAAATTCCATCATATATAACTTTGGACAGTTAATGAGTTTCGGATACCCCAACCCCCACCCTCATAATACGCAGAGTTTTTTTGCCATATGCTCCATGTCGAGTCAAATAAATGGACATGTGGAGTGGGTACGTTAATTACTATCTACTTTTCTAAACTTCACCAAAAATGAACTGAACATGTTATTCTGTGTTACTGTATCGAACAGTTGTCTTAATGTGCGAATGTGTTTTTTATCATTTTTTATCGATACTGTGTCATAGTCTAGTGCACATTCTCAGATGTGTAATTTACATATCTAATTATCAAAAGAGTTTGATGTCACACGCACGAGTATGATCAACGTTCAATTTGGTAATGATGAACAGTCGATAAGAAACCGCTATCAAAATCAATATTTTGTACAATAATAACCCTATATAATAATAACCCTATACAATAATAACCCTGAATTTTATGTTTCTGATCTGATGTATAATGAATAAATCGATTATTTTATCACTTGTATCCACGCTTAAAGTAGTTTTAAATACGCTTCAAACAGCTTTTTTAAGTGAAAGATGTAAGAACAGTGTAGGTTATGTGCATTTTTATTACGTAAAGTATGTACTGAGTGCCATGCAAGTTGTAGCTCCATTTTTTAAATCCTTAAAACAATGGCGAGTGTGGTTTTAAATTTTTAAATGTTAGACACGGCGAAGGTCTTATTCTCGCAAGGGTGTTTGGCGTCTCCCCTTTTTATTATTTCGTGGAGCCCAATGCGAGTATATTTTTTTCTAGCAAACGGATGTAATATCCGTGCCTTGTGGATAATTTCATGTAGCAGAGAAAATGGCAATACTCAGGACTGTTTTTTTTCCCCAGTACTCTTAAGGCGGTATTTCACTAGGCGAATAATCGCGGCGAGTACAGCTGAAGCGCGCAAATTGCAGCAAGAGTACAGCAACTAGACGACACTGCTCGTGAGTTGCGAATGCATTCGCGGCGAATAAAATTGAACATGTTCAAATCTAGTCGCCAGGAGCCAGCGAATTAGCTGCGTATG
>JAUJYS010004733.1:0-11653 GCA_033995665.1 Melogona broelemanni | reverse complement strand
GGTGATGATGCTTTTTCATGGATCTTGGAGTACCAAAAGTTGGCAAAAGCTTCCAACTGGTCTACATCAGCCATGATCAAGTACATCAACCATTACTTTGGGGCAAATGCAAAAAGATCACATGAAATATATCTGCGCCAGAATCCTGTAGCAGAAAAAAGATCATGGGAGGAGTACAAACAGCTTTTTCTCAAAATCTGGTGTCCTATGGGATCAGAAGAAAGTCTGAAGAGGAAGATCAAAGATCTCAGTCTTGAACCCGGGCAGAGCATAGCTGAGTATGTCCTGAGGATGGATGAGCTGTGTCACATTATGGATGTACACATGCCCTTCCAGAAAATCCGTAGAAAGGTGCTCAGAGGTGTCCCGACCGAGTTCAGCCTGGGAATCAAGGGGATGGCGATGGACACATTGGTAGAGTTAATCCAATCACTCAATGAGATACAAGAACTGTTATCTGTGGACTCACCCTACAAATGTGCCCAAAAGAGTGCCAACACCAATGGCCGGCAGGGGGGTCCAATGCCCAAAGAGTCCATCACCAATGCCTCAAATCAGACAAAAGAAAAGACTTCTAATCCCAAAGCTTGCAAGAAGAGCAAGTCTGCTCCTGGCCAAGAGTCCACGGAGGCTATGGTCAGGCGGATTGTCTTGGAGATGCAAAAGGACAACCAGACATCTTCTGCTGGAGCAACTTCTGTGGCAGGGACCCAATCCCAGGTAGCTTATGGGTCCAAAGCCAAGAAGGATAGGGGGCCTGCACCTGCAGCAGGAATGCCCTGCTCCCACTGCAATAATGCTAGGCACTCAGCTGATCAATGCTGGAGTCTGCACCCAGAACTAAGACCAGCCAGAGGCAATCCCAGGGGCAGATACCCCAGGGGGAGAGGCCGGGGTGGCAATCAAAGGGGGCAGTTTAACCAGGGTCAAAATCAAACCTGGGACCAGCAGCAATTCCAACAACAACCTAGCTGTAGTTATCAACCAACACCAGAATTTCAGCAGTGGATTGATCAGAGAATCCATGCACAAACCATGGGCAGGGGTCACACAAACCCTGGGGCCTATGGCTACCAACAGTACCCAGTGCCACAACATCAACAGTTAGCTCTGCCAATGCAGGGGAGAGGCTACTCTGAAGGCACTGGAACTGAAGGTTCTTTCTACTCTGATTCCAGTCAAAGAAGGGGATACCCCAAAGGGGGAGGTGGATTTCCTTCCCATCAGGGAAACTACTAGTGGGCCTGGGTGATAAGGAGGATCGCTTCAGGGTACCCGCTATAAAGGGCCCTATTGTAATAGGTGCCAATCACCTCCAATTCTTCCTTTATTTGACTTGCAGGCCAACTGACACTTCCAAGGACAAGGAAGTAGTCAGGATTCTGTGTGATACTGGGGCCATGCAATCCATCGTATGCCCCAATGTCAAGCATCTTCTCCACAACTGGGAAGATAACACTGGTGAAACACGTTACAGATCCAAAAGTGTAGATGGGACTGATTTGCACTTGATAGCTACAGCCATACTTGATTTTGAGTATGATGACTGTAGATTCAAGATGCCTGTTTCAGTTGTGAATGCTCTTGAGATTGGTTGTGACATACTGATTGGTATGGACTTCTTGCACCCCTGTGTTAGTACAATTGCTGTAGAGGGTCAGAGGAAACTCAACCTCAAGGCATTGATTAAATCTAAACACCAGGTTAATCCGGTGAGGGTGCAGAAGAATACCAACGGGTGTGATCATCTCTTGCTGCAATCAGCCCATGAACAGCTTTCATTCATTGCCTTTGAACTAACTGCTCCAAGGAGGGTAAAACTTCCAAAAGAGGGGTCTTGTGACTTGCAACTGAATAAAGTCCAAAAGCATTGTTCAGCCATGCTTGGTGAGGATCTAGTAATACCTGGTGAAACCAAAATGTTCATAAACCTGGAACTAACAGCTGTTCTAATGCCAGGTGGAGATCTTTTGGCATTCATCAGGGAAGACTTTGAAGACCAATTCAACTTAGTCTACCACAGTGTCAAATTAACAGAATCAGGTCTAACTCTAGAACTATCCAATCCAACGGATAGAGCCATTTACATTAGGAGGGGTAGGTTAATCTTGGACCTGACAGATCAGGCCATCAGCAACTGTGCTGTATGGATGACAAAACTGCCTGATGATTGGCTAGATGCCTGTGAGGACATGAAGGTGAGGCCATTGCTTGCTGAGTACAAAAGGGTGCTCAACAAGGGTGAACCTTCCATCATTGTACCCAAGGTAGAACTCCATCTCAGACAATTTGCCATTCCAAGAAGGCGCCGACCTTATCCTAGTGGTTTCAAAAAGATCTCACTGATGAATGAGCAGGTGGATAAGTGGCTGGAGCAGGGAATAGTGTCCAAATCATTCTCTGAATGGGCCAGTCCACCACTACTTGTGGGGAAGAAGGGTACTGATGAGGGCCGGCTCTGTATAGATTTCAGGTACCTCAATTCACAGCTTATCCCTGTGAGCTACCCAATTCCTGTGATAGACCATCTAATACACAAGTTGCAAAGCTCAACATTCTTCAGTAAGGTAGATCTAAGAACTAGTTTCCTCCAGCTGGAACTCACAGAGTCCAGTAGAAAGTTGACAGCTTTTTCTACTGACAAAGGGAATTTTCAATTTAATTATATGCCCTTTGGGCTGAATTGTGCAACAGCGCACTTTCAGCGGAGTCTGCAGCAAGTCTTGAGTGATCTTGACTTTGCCGAAGTCTTTGTGGATGATGTGTGCATTCATAGCAGAGACCAGGCACAGCATCTTCTGCACATTTCCATCGTGCTCAAGAGGTTGGCTGAGGCAGGTTTCCAGATCAATCTGAAAAAGTGCACTTTCAACCAGAGATCCTGCAAATATCTAGGGTTCAACATTAGCAATGGAACCTATGAGCCAGATCCAGATAATATTGAAGCTTTGTTAAGAATACCTGCTCCTAGATCACCAAAAGCAGTGGTGTCATTTCTGGCGACCTGCAATTTCTACAGGCAATTTATTCAGAATTTTGCTGGGAGATGTGTTGAGATGAGGAAACTCACCAAATCTGGTGAGAAATTCCTCTGGACCAATGCACACCAGCAAGAGTTTGATGACCTGAGACATTGCATGAGGTCAAGACCAGTGATGGCCCTGTTCAATCCTAAATTGAACACAGTCTTGAAGACTGATGCTTCAGACATGGCCGTCGCTGCTATCCTTTGTCAACTTCATGGAGGCAGTGAACGAGTTATAGCATATGCGAGCAAGACTCTAACAAAGGCTCAAAAGAACTGGAGCACCACCAAGAAGGAGTGTTATGCCATCTTCTGGGGGATCAAGCATTTTAGGCAGTTCCTTGACAATGATCTGTTTACAGTAGTCACAGACCATCATTCACTGTGCTACCTCTTTGGTGATAAAGAGCCTGCTGCCATTCTAGAGAGATGGGTCATCTATCTCCAGCAGTATAGGTTCAGAATTGCCTATAGAAAGGGGCCATGCAACAGTGATGTGGACTGCCTGAGTAGATGGTCATACATTGGTCAACCTGAGGAGGTGTGCTTGGGGGCAGTTTGCAGTTTCATCTCTGTAGAGAGACTTGTTCATCAACAGAACTCAGACTTGGAAATCATCAAGAGCCTGAGGTTGAATGACAAGGTCTCTAGAAATGAGGAAACAGGAGTTATTTACTTTAAAAGGAATCGTGGGGGAGAACAACAGCAGCTAATTTGGGTACCATCATCTGAAGTGCCTGAATTGCTGGCTAGTGCTCATGGGTGTGCTCTCACTGGTCACACTGGTGTAGAGAGAACTTGGAAGCGCATCTGTGATGTCTACTTCTGGCCTGGCCAGAGGAAAGATGTTGAACAGTATGTGAGGTCCTGTGTTGAATGTCAACATAGGATGAAACCAACCCAAGGCCCTAAAGGTCTCCTCATGCCTATCCAGACCCCAGGCCCAATGCACACCATCGCATTGGACTACCTGAAGGTTGGAAGGTCTGCTGGAGGCAATGAGTATGTTCTTGTCGCCATTGATTTGTTCACCAAGTTGGTAGTTGCCAAGGCATCGCGACATCAGGATGCACTAGTGGTGGCCAAATTCTTGCTGTTCGACATATGTCTCGTGTACGGATTCCCACATAGGATTCTCAGTGATAGAGGGAAAGCCTTTGTTGGGGAGGTGGTAACCAAGTTAACTGACCTGCTTGAGATCAAAAGGTGCAGAACCTCTGGTTATCAACCCAGCACTAATGGCCAGTGTGAAAATGCCAACAAAACCATCACCAACTTGATGGCAAAAGTGTGTAGACTGGAACCTAACAATTGGGACAAGTTCTTGCCTTTTGTAGTATTCCAGATCAACACAGCTGAGCAGAAGTCCATCAAAGTGCCACCATATGAGGCAATGTTTGGGATCAAACCCAAATTGCCCTCTCTTGACCTGGACATAGGCAAAGGGCCTTTGCCAGACCCTAACATGCCATTTGCTCAGGCTCAGAGGGGCTTTGGGCCCATTCGCAAGATAGTTGCAGATCACCTACTGCAAGCTCAAGAACAGGCGAAAAAACAATATGATGTGCACAGGCGCCCTGCTCAGCAATTCTCTATAGGACAAAAGGTCATGGTGAGAGAGATGAGGATCCCAGGAAAAGGGGATAAACTCAGAGATTCTTACTGTGGGCCTTATGCAATTGTCAACAAGGTGAATGACAATTGCTACATGGTTGAGGTGGGCCAAAGGGCACCAATCCCAATCCATGTCTGGAAGTTGGAGCCTTGGGTGGCAAGACCAAGCAGACTCCAACCGCGGCTTCTGTCAGAAGAGAGGGACATAGCTCGGATCCCAGTACCGGCTAGGTTGGACTCACTGCGCAAAACAGATCCGCAAACTGGGGGAGATGTTAGGGGCATTGAGCAGCCTCTGATTAATCAGCCACCCAGCATTCTCAAAGGAGTTGCCAAAGTTCTTCAGCCACCTTACCACAGTGGACTGATGCATGGTACTCCGGCTGGCCTGGAGAAATCCAGAGTCAGTTTCCCAAGACAAGTACCTGACCTACCTCCAAGGCAGAGTAACTTGCCTAGGCAAGGTCCAGTCACCAGAAGCCAGACAAAGGATTTCAAGCCCTTTGCTTCTGATGGACAGTGGTGTCATACTGATGTGACTCAGGATAATGACAGTTCTTCTGAGGAGAGGCAGTTTGCCAGAAGACCTCCCAGGAGAACAATTCTAGCTGAGGATCCCCGGGTAGCCCACTGGGAAAGGGTTTTAGCTAGGGATGCCACACAGGCCAGGGATTTGAAGCCCAAGGCTGTGTTGGGACCGCCGCATCCACAACCAGCTGTGGAACTCACAGACAAGATCTGGAGTCCGCTGTCAGAGAGGGACCATGAAATTGCTCTCAAAGCACAATGGCCCACTGATGAAATCAGTCTGGAAGATGATAGGGTGCGAGCGCCAAGGTTAGAAACCCGGTGTGATATGCGTAAACTACCTCCTCCAGCAAGCACTGGGAGCAAGGTTAGTTTTAGTCAGGGCATCGGCAGGCAGGAGGTCCAAACTGGAAATGAGTGGCCACTCAATGACCAGGGAGGGACACCTGCACCCCATAGTCCAAGATGGGGAGTGGTAGGTGATAGGAGCTCTGTGGCACAGCCCAGGCCAAGATCACACTCATCTAGCTCATCTTCTAGCTCGCTAGAACCTCTTCTAACCAAGGAATCTCCTGAAGAGAAGAGGGAGAGGTGGAAGTATGAGCAGGGTGAGGACAGGAGTGCTCTGCTCCACCAGGTTGAGAATATGATTTCATCTCCTGGTAAAATGAGAACCACACCTGTCAAAGGACAGAGTGATGGAGTGGAAGGAGTGGGCCAAGTGACACCACCAGACCCAAGTGGTGTGGCTTCACCACAAGCTCGGACCACTGTTAGGAAATTGACCCCGCCAGCATTTGTTATGGGTAGGGGCCAAGCTACCAGTCCGGAACTGAGTCCTTCCGCAGATCAGTGGAAAGCCACTGGTGCCAGACCTAAAGCTAGATTAGAGCATGCTCATCGCTTGGCTGGTGAAAGAGATGACACTGCGCCCAAAGAGAGGACAGTCATACCTCCGGGTGACAGTGGTCAGGCTCGGGAATCCATGGGACTCCCAGTTAGAAGGAAACCTGGGCGACCCAAGAAGGGTACTGGGCATCCTAAAGGCTCAGAGGAGCACAGGAGGTCTGTGTACTTGACCAGGGAGAAGCTCAGGGAGAGGTTATACAACGAGTGCAGGGACTTGGTAGAAGAATCACCCTCTGAAGGAGGAACTCCAGATGAAGGTGATGGTTCTGGATCTGGGAGTGATCTTCGACCCCGGTACCTTAATCCTCCTGGCGTGCGAATGGTCAAACCAAATTCATCTTCCAGTGAAAGGAAACTTGAGCTGGAGGAGACAGGTCCAGAGGTCTTGTCCGACCTTGGTGCTACTGGTGGAGTGGCTGGGTCAGATGCTGATCCATCAGCCGGCACTAGGTCGAGCTGAGAAGTTGTATAACTAGTCACTTAAATTGTAAATTATGCAGGCAAAGAGTTGATCACGCGTAAATTTTCAAAGGTAAAAGTGAACATATGTATTATGAAAGTTGGTAAAATGACACCTTTTGTAACTTTTAATTTTACAGTTTTAACTGTATTTTCCAAATTGAGTTGTTTAAATTAGCAATCTCTTAAATCAGTTGATTTCTTAACTTTGGAATTTTATTCTAGTCAAAATTTGTAGAAGTAATCAAAATTTTGCTCTGGTAAGGGCAGTTCCTGCTGGAATGAGCTCTTAATTTAATAATCAAAGTTAGCTTTATTAAATATGTAAGACAGGAACCCTTGTTAACATTAAGAACTGCGAGTTGCAGTCTTCCCCGGGGGGGGGGGATGGTATGTTAGGTGCAATCGGGGACGTTTCCTGATTGTACCTACCTTGTTGGGTACCTGTCTCTTTCCGCTGGCAATGCGTGCCGCTGTCAGCAGACTCGACCATTGTGTGTGGGGGGTAAAAACTCCTACACCAATGGGCAAGACCGCTTGCCAATGACAGAGGGTGCGCATGCTGGTGGAGGGGACGGGAGCGACGACCCAAGGGAGAAATTAGTATGCAAAAATTAGTCTTCTCTTGATTCTCAAACGGGAAGCATCTCCGGTGTTGTTAATTAACTAGTTCACCGATGACGGGAGGCAGGCCAATTCTCAGCCTGGCCTCACCATGCTACAATAGTCCATTTATGTAAAGAACCAGTGCCTACAACGCAAACGTGTCAGCCGCGGTAATTATTTCCAAAGTCTACACAACCGCGTGTGAGGGGCCTGGTTGGAGCCTGTTCTGCCTGGGCGCAATTTGCACCCAAAAGCATTTTGCAAAGAAAAAGCAAAAGGAACATTTTTGCTAAACAAAACAATCACCAGTTTTGTGACAAAGTGAGTGCCTTGTGAAAACCAGATTTGTTTACCAGTCACCAATTGCTGGATTCACCCAACTTGTTGAGTGTACAAACTGGACAAGTGAAACCCTTGCTTCGAACTTGGAATAATTGGATGCCAACCAAGTTCTACATGCTGTGTCATACCCAGCCATCCATTCTCTCTGGAAGAGTTTGTTTCACCCAATTGCACTGGATGCTTTTGTCTCACCCAATTGCACTGGATGCTTTTGAATTCAACCAAGTGCACTGGATGCTTTTGCTTCTTCTAGCCACCTGGCTCAAGGTCAGAATCAACCACGGTTTGCTCTAAGGCGCGCAATAGCCATATTGTGTCATTTTTAATTTGATCAATTCAAAGACCAAAAGGTCAATTCCACCAAGTAATTCTTACTTGTTTAAAATCCAAAAGAGCACACTATGTGAGCTCAATTTAAAGGTTAAAATGGTTTCATATGTCTTTTGGGGTTTAATTTCACTGTGCACAGTAAAAAGGTTAAATTGTTTGCCAAATTCAAAATCTCTATTTTTTGCTTACCCCTAAAAGTGTGTAAGGTGACCTAAAAGCATGTGACCTCAAATAAAACCACTACAATAAATTAATTAAATTTAGAACTCATTTAATCTTGAATATTGGTTTCTCTTTGTGGGGATTGTTATTAATTTCTGCAGGGGGGAATGTATTATGTGGGCCTATAAATAAATAAAGTAAAATCCCCAATTGTTGGCCACCTGTCCTCCTCTTTGCAAACAAAAGTCAGAGTCTTACCAGGACTTTTATTTCAAAAGATTTCAGTTTAATTTACCATTGTGAAACTTTCTGGTGGCCTTTCAACCCACACAAAGACAGAAGGTGGAACAATGAAGGTCAGTGATTTCTCATCCTGATATATCTATACGAATTGACCCCTTACTCAAGTTTTAAAAAAAATCGAAATTTTTGGGAAAAATCATAAGCTATACTATGTAATTTTTAACAAAATTCGTAATTTTTTAGAGGGTATAAAAAGTGCAGTTTTTATTGTTTATTTTGATTCAGGTTCAGGTTCAGGTTTGACGACAGTACAATGAGAATGTCGCCTTCATCGCTCGGGGAGAAGAGAGAGAGTTTGAACAGTCCTTAGCCCAAACCGAAGTCAAGGCTATGAGGACTGATGGAAGAAAGCGGGAAAAGGAAAGGAAAGGATGAAAGGATTGGATTTGGAGAAGAGGGCTGAAAAAAACCAGCCCTCCTCCCCGAGATATTTATGATCTCTTGCAAGGCCCCTGTATTCCTTCCTTAGAATAAGGTAAGAGTACAGGGACTAATCGCTATAAAAATTATAAAACGCAATCGACGGTCCAATCGGAAAGAAACGTCAAGAAAATGCAGCAATTCACAGTAAACCAAGAAAATTCAAATAATGTAGTACTATGAAGTAGTAAACAAGTATGGGTAAGGTGAGATAGCCAGTCATTCGAAATAAACGCACACATCGCACACATCGGACACGCAAACATCGTAGTAAAAGAGTCTGATAGATTACCGATATCGAAGACATATTCATCAGTTACATCGTAAATTATGTAGTAATATATAGTACATATAAATAAGAAAAACGAATTTTTTTGCCCGTTTATCGGGATAAAAAGGGAAGTGTGAGATAACAAAATAATGCAAAATAATAGAACAAGTTCCCGTTTATCGGGCATGGAACAAAAAATAAATAAAAGTGAAATAAAAATGTAATGTTAGATTATAGTGTAATCATTTGTCCACATATTCTATAAACATATAATCGAAACATAAGTATATCGAGGACAGGAATCATGCAAATCCATCATTCGGATAAATATGAATCATTCGCAGTAAAGATCTAATTGACATAAAACCACGGGGGATGAGTAAGCAATTTGACAAGAAACGCAACAAACAATATACAACAAAAATCCAGAAGATCAATCAACCCGGAGTCAGATCGAGTATTCGTTCATGTAATGAGAGATATAAATACCCGAGCATAGAAATAAGCAATAATTCTCATAATTCACGTCAATTTTAATAAAATCAAATTAAATAACCCATTGAAGGTGGTGTAGCTTCTATAGGTAGTCAGAGGTTTCACATTTTTAATACTAATAACATGCTTCCATGCAGATCCAAAATTCAACCTGAATATAGACCCCCATCATCGTTTGACCAACTAACGAGTATCAATGAGCAACTCTCAAACAACCTGATAAAATCACAAACCGACCAAAATCACCAGCTCTATGCCCACAATCCGACCCCCGCAAACCCGAGTACGGAGTCCAAGCAAAAGGAACCCCCCAATCAAATCTAATGATATAGTAAAAAACCGCCATGTGAGCGATGTCAAAGAAAATAAAATGGGGTGTCCACAGAGTAAGGAATCCCACAATGCGAATATTAAGCGGCAAGGTTGTGAAGTTTTTATTATTTGGGTATTTATACTCCGTGTAAGCCACAAGTATATCAAGATTTGTACAACATGAGTAATTTTGTATTCCCGTCGTTTCTAATTAATTTAGCGCCAAGTATATCAAGGCGATATTTGTGGGAGGCAACGATGATAAAATGAGCATTAAAAACATTGAAGATGCCTGAAATAACAGACAGAAAGTTGATGCAATTAACCAGTTTATGGTTCGTTATAGTCAAGGAAATGTGGTCGCAAAATACTCACATATGGGACCCGAATCAAGTGTCCAACCCCAATTGTGACCAATTTAGTCAACAGAGTCACCAAGCGGCTCCCAAACCAGGACCCCGCACCCAGAATCTGCAGGAGAGGACGGCGCAGGTGATGTTACAAAGCAATAAAGGTGAAAAATAAATGATTAAGAAAGAATCTCCATCCATACTCCAAAATGAACGATAAAATAAAAGCAAAGCAAAATAGTGATTTCAAATCATAAATAATTTTCATTATTAATCCAAGTGAAAAATTATATTAAAGCGAAAAAATAAATGAGTTGTATCAGAGTTGCATCATCATATATACTACTCGAGGCAATTTATTTGGTGAGATCGATCCTTTACCTTGTTAAATTCACCCAGATAATACAAACGTAAATAAACATATATAAATTAAATCAAATTAAATACCCCCAAATATCCTTAAGGAAGCAAACGTTCTAGCAATAAATAATAATGAAAATGAGTACCATACCCAATCCGACTCCGAATTGTAAACCTTTAGGATCCAGGTCCCTCAAATAGCGGACACTGCCAGACTGAGAACCTTCAGCAAATGTACGGGAAAGGGAAATAGAAGACAAAAACAATACAAAACAAAAACGAGACAAAACAAGACCAAAAACAGAAAACAATTATTAGTAATATTTAATCGCTGTCAATGTAAGCATAATTTGCCAATGGAACATAAGGAGGCCAATGACCTGCCACTGGTTTAATGCCCAATTCTGGAATAAATTTAAGATGAGGGTCCGAGGAGTCAAATAAAAATTTAAACTCTGTTTTTAACCTAGTTCTAAATCGGTTTTTCTTCAGTTCATCCAGTCTTATCTGTAATTGATTTGCCGCAATGATAATTTGATCACTCGGTGACCTAAATGTTTGTTTCTTTGCTCTGTCTGGTAATTTGTACCCATAAGTAAAATCCCCAGAATCGTTCATTAAGACTCGTAATTGTGTATATTTAAACTCACTATTCTTACCATTTCCCATTAATAATAAGTTTCTCTTATAGATTTTAATGAGTTGAGGAGCATTAATTTTACTAAAAAGAGCCAACGAACCATTTATTCTATGCTGATCCCTGGATGTATTCGTGACTAGCCTCAAGCATGAGTGCTGAAGTCTTCTTATTCTTTGAATTTGTGAGTCATAGCAAGATCCCCAAAAGATTATAAAGATTTCCAGATGTGATATAAACAGAGAATTATATAGTTGAACTCTAAATTTTTCGGATAGATAAGATGAGGCTCTCTTAATCATTGCAATTGATGATCGAAGATTTGAACAAAGCTGATTAATGTAATCCAGACAAGTAAGATCCTTTGAAATTATATAGCCAAGATATTTAATGGTATCAACATTTTTAATTTGTATTCCATTGATGTTAATCTTAAGGTTATGTTGGATCCTGTACCCAAAAAACATAGTTTTTGTTTTTTCTATATTAATTTTTAATCCATTTCTGTCGAACCAATCAGCCACAATATT
>JAUJYS010004732.1:0-11654 GCA_033995665.1 Melogona broelemanni | reverse complement strand
GAGTGGCCTAGAACTTAGTGTTTGGTGTTTTCCTGTTAGTCTCAACAAACCCCACAACATTATTTTGGCACATTTTTAACAAACAGTAACAGAACCCAAAATTCAAAATCAGTGGTCACTCTAGACATGAAAACTTTGAAAAATTGTAGTTTGATGAAAAATCACTTTAGAAATATTTTCTCAAGCTTACTAGCTCAAGTGTGTTGATCAAAACAACTTTATTTTGGCACATTTTTGGCTAATACCAAAATTCAAATTTGGTGGCCACTCTGGACATGAAAACTTTAAAAAATCGTGACTCTCTGGAAAATTACTATTAAGACTTAAACTTAAACTTTCTTGCTCAAGTACATTATGCTAAATAGCTCTGCAAATACAACCTTAAAGAGAATTTATCTCCTTGACCTCCAAAACTTGAAATTCAAAATTTGAATATTAGATTTACCACTTTAAATAGAAGTTAACTTCTATAAAAACTTGAAATTCAAAATTTGAATATTAAATTTACCACTTTAAATAGAAGTTAACTTCTATATTTGAATATTACATTTACCACTTTAAATAGAAGTTAACTTCTATAAAAACGTTACCATCTAATATTACTTAACTTCTATAAAAATGTTACTGGACTACATAAGTCTATTGCACCAACCATTTTAGGTACTTCTTTATACTCTTTACTTGGCTAAGGACCTTAGCAGTTAAATCTTGGGCAGCTAGTCCCTTAAACATAAATCTTTGGCAAATAAATTTAAGCTTAAAATATTATGCAAGTTCATGTACATGCTTATGCCACTATTTTTTCAAAACACTTTAAAACTTTAAAATGATACCCTGGAGGTAAACCAACTCCAAAGATTTTTGGCACAAAACAAAAACAGCACCTTGTGACCCACTTTTGGTGAAAAATGCAGGGTTCCAACTCCTGGACCCTCGAAAAAGGAGGGGTTCGTGACAATATTGACCAACATGCAAATTGCTAGGGAGGTCGTTAAGGGTGTTCTGTCTGATGTCTACCTGAGGAAAGAAGTTGGAGGACAACGTACCTTGGTAGAATCACCCGATGCGGCTGACGAACTCTACGGCCGCGAACAACACAAGAGGAGAAACCAAAGACCATCTGCTATGGCTCATGTCACCGTGGAAACCCCTGGAGCCATCCCATTCACTTCGAGCAACAGGACTCGTTCTTCAGAAAGTGACAATTAGTTAATGCTTGTCTAACTTCCATTCCTAATCCCTAATTATGACTACAAAAAACTGTTACATTGGATCCTTAGACCCAGATCTTCTAATAACAAGGGACAGGAATGCTGAAGTATTAAACTTGTTGCTGCTAAATATTCGGAGTCTAAACAGGAACTTTGACGAACTTACAATCTTAATGAACGACACTATAGTGGACTTCGATTTAATTGCATTAACTGAAACATGGTTGACCCCATCACAACTTGATCTTTTTAACTTTCCAAACTTCACTCCGCATCATGTAGTAAGGGACGCTGGTAGAGGTGGTGGGGTATCAATTTACACTAATAATCTAAGAATACGGAACTTTAAAGAAATTATCTCAACTACACCGATATCTACATTTGAATGCATCAATGCTGTCCTTACAACTTCCGAGAATACTGAAATTAATATTCTGATACTGTACAGACCACCATCATCTTCAATTCAAAAGTTCCTAGAGGAACTACGGTTAATGCTTGAATTTACTCGTAATGATTTAAAAATCTTTCTGATGGGTGACCTTAATATTTACCTGCCCGGAGCTCATAACTCTCATCCCACCAACTTAACCTTTGATTATTTGGAAATATGCTCGGAACATGGCCTGCGTAATGTGAATGATCTTCCAACGCGGGTTGCAGGTGATTCCGCAACTAATATTGATCATGTAATGACCAACTTCAATTCGGAACGTGGCTTTACATCGGTCCTTGAAATTTCTATCTCGGATCACTACCCCCTTGTATACTCATGTGTGATCTCACAATTGCGACCTCCCGTGGCTGCTGCCCCGCTTATATGCCCCAATACAGGCTTTGAGACTGTTAACAATTTCAAATTTGGTAAACTTTTATCACGGGTTCAATGGGCGCCAATTATTTGGGATAGGGATCCAGATGACATTATTGAGGGGATTTATGGAGCATGGAATGATTGTAAAATGCAGAGTACAGTTGTGCGGACTCGTCGACCGAGACTACATAAGAATTGGATAAATGTGGATATAATTGCTGCGATCCGTAGAAAGAACTCATTATATAGGCTCACTAGGAAACATAAAAATCATATAAGGCTATACCAACAATTTGAAGAATATAGATAGAAAGTCACCTCCCTTATAAGAAAAACACGCAATGCATTTTATAAATCCCTAATCTTGGAGCATGCCTCATCACCTAAGAAACAATGGAAAATCATCTCTGACATTGTCTCGGGCACGGACCATAATATTGCCGATCCCTCGTCTTTATTGATCTCGGACAAAATTGACTATCCCAACATTTTTGGAGAGTTTTTCTCAATGGTGGGCAGAGATATAGCTAAGCAAATGAATATCCACGGGCTTCTTATAGATAGAAAACTGAGCCCATATGATGAGATGAAAGATGGACAGGAACCATTCAAACTGGCCTCTATGTCAGAACAGACACTGATTGATATAATAACGGGCCTAAATGCTCAAAAAGGACCTGGTCCAGATGGTATTTCTCCTGCAAACGTTAAAAAATTTGCACCATCATTGATTAAACCTCTTCTTAATTTCTATAATAGATGTATTGACGCTTGCTGCATACCCGCCGCATTAAAATCATCTACTGTTGTTCCGATTCATAAAGCGGGAGACGTAACAAATCCTAACAACTATAGACCGATAAGTATATTGAACTGTATCCATAAAATCTTAGAAACTTATATTAAGAACGAATTAATTACATACCTGCTTAAAAATGATATGCTTAATAAAAATCAGTTCGGATTTCTCCCTGATAGATCGATACAGGACCCGCTCTTTGAATTAAATAAATCGATAAGTCTGGCACTGGATAAGAGATTAATTCCTGTCTCGATCTTTATGGACATAAGTAAGGCCTTTGACACCTGTAACCATACATTACTGCTGGAGAAATTGAAATCCTCTGGGGTGATAGGCTGTGAGATAGACTTATTTCAGAGCTACTTAAGCGATCGATCTTTTCGTGTGAAATTAAACGGAACGTTTTCCAATGCATTTGAATTAACATGCGGTGTGCCCCAGGGCTCAGTACTCGGACCTCTTCTTTTCCTGGTATACATCAATTCAATTTTTAAAATCCCACTCAGCGGACGATTGATGGCATACGCCGATGATACTGTTTACTATAATGAGGGTAATGATATGAACAATTTGAGCCAGGAAACACAGAGGGACTTTGATTTGATTTGTCGCTGGTTTAGCTTAAACGGTCTAAAGATCAATAGGGAGAAGACCTGTCTCATGATATTTAACCATAGAATAAAATGTAAGATGAAAATCTTATATACGGAGGCTAACTTAAGCCTTATCCAGACCGATTCTATTAAATATCTTGGTCTTAACATTGCCTCAGATTTGTCATGGACCAAGCACTATATATCCTTAAAAGTGAAGCTATGTATAGCGATATCCCAAATTCGTCGATTGAGAGAGGTCTTACCCCTGTCTCTGAGAGTGCAATTTTTTAATGCTTCGTTCCTTTCTCACATAAACACACACATACTCTACTGGGGTGCTGACATAAAGAAAAATGTTGATAAACTACAAAAATTGTATAACTCAGCATTTAGATCAACATACTTTGTGTCCCGCAGAGAACATGTTAGACGAGGTACTGATGAATTGTTTAAGAGCATGAACATATTAACTATTCGGCAAACCTATTGTCAGCGAGCTGTGGAATATGCCTACAGAAACGATAAAGTTGTGTCTCTCTGTAAGGAAGTTATCGACCCTAGACCATCGAAACGTGTTCGCTATGTTCTGCCTGAAACGCGATTACAGTCCACAGATAGAGAATTGTCCTGCAAGGTTCCAAGATCATTAAACTCTGCAAATATCATTTTGAAATGCCTATCATATGATATATTTAAGAAACATGTGAAGAAATGTATTTTAGCAGGGGTACTGAAATATGCTTGATATCGACCTTATAATTTCCATCTTCCATTGTATTTATCCATGGCCCCGGTAGTACGGTTATTATATATACAGTTTGTGCCCGTTGGATTTAACATGCGTTAATATGAGTTGCGCTGTTCTTAACGTCCGATTGGGCGTTCGACTGTGCATTCATTGTACATTTATTATACATTTTACATATGCTTTGCTTATGTCTTATATTCTCGGTGGAGCTGCAAGCGCAATGAATAATTTTTACGTTGTTACGCATATCTGTGATATTTGATGGTGATGTTTGATTGCACAAATTTTATGGTGGATATCCAATACATTTATGTTGAGCTATGTGCTGATGGCGATATGGGGCCCGCAATATTCAGTAATTCATGCGAGATCGCTCTGCAATCTGTTATCTTTGTTTCTTTTCTTTGAGTACTTGAGCGATTGGAATGTTGGATTGCGCAATCGATTTGAATTGATTTGTGATTTGTCGGGATTGACTGATCGATTTCTTTGTTCTTCGATCATTTTCATTTTCTTTATGTTCCATGATTCTGATTTATTTGTTTATTTATTTGATTAGGCATGTTAGATGAGACAGCCTGTCCGGAACTAACTAATTACTTACTCATTTGATTACTTATTTATCATATATTAATTTATTGATCTATTCTTTGAGTACATACTCTGATATGGCGTTGTCCGAATATTGTCCGAATATTGTATATTATATTAATTACCGAAATGGCATAGCACTGACACGATGTGCTGCATTGCATCATATTTTTACTTTTTATTTCTTGAATTAATTATTCCAAGAAGGACAGTTGTTCACATATCCTTTACCGTTTGGCCTTCTTATCGCATATATAATTTTAAATCTATTATACCAATGCATATCTTTGACAATTAATCCTTGAGTATACCTCTCGCTATGATGCTAAACTATTCTGTAATTTAACCTGATGCGTCCCCACATATCGCCTCAGCGACATGGGGACGCACTAAATTCGCGGTGGAATTTTTTTGTTCATATTGGAATACATCTTTACTGTAACTCCTATTGTATTCCTCCGCTGAAATCAATAAATAAAAAAAAAAAAAAAAAAAAAAAATGATTGTCGACGCCGCTAGTGTGTGTGCGTGTATGGGTTATGGTGCTGGTTGGGCTAAGGGGGTCAACGGGTGTTGCTGCGTGTGACTGTTGAATTGTTTAGTATTGTTTATCGGAATTGGGATCGATTGACGTGCTGAATACCTTTTCGTGTCGTTGTATCTATGCGAATGAGTTGCGAAATTGGTCAACCGTTGACGGCCAATAGTTACTTGGACAATTAATATCCGTCATTCTGAAATACGAAAATGCCATCTCTTGTTCCACACCATCGTAATAAAAAAATTTTTTGTTTATCGCTGTGCGTAATTTCAGTAGGGTTTCCGTTCAACGTTGTGTGATGCCCTGCTTTTCTTTAATCAGTAATGAAATATACTAGTGATTTTCTTTAGTGCTTTCCTTTAAACAGTATTGTGTTTAAATGAAAAATACAATGTACTAGTAATGTGTTTGTAGCGCGGATAGCTTTGCACGATTATGAACAACTATATATTTTAGTTTTGATCACTGCTGCTCGATCTCTTTTCCTCGCCAGGTGGTGTTGGCGTATGGTCGAATCTGTCCATTTGTTATACCATATTTCCTTTACCGACCAAGATTGATGAAATGTACATAGATAATCGCTAGATGGCGCTCGAGAGAGCTTGTATGCGTACTCGTAAAATACGTGGCATGAGCCTAACAAGCTATGATCTACGGATCCTTATGGGGATTTTATATGTTACCCTCGCCTAGAGTTGCCGCGGGCTTTAATAACGTACGCTGTGGTCACGTGAACGGGCGGATAAATATTTTCATTCCCTCTCGTTAGAGAAACACAGTTCGTTGATCAGCGACCAGTGCCATTACGCTTCCATTACGCCATCGAAACCTACTTGTACATGTATTGTCCATTGCGCCATCTACATGTACTGTATATACCTACATGTATATTCGTATGGCTGGTTTGCAATTTTGCTAATTCTGTTCCTGTCATACTCTGCCCGAAGCCTAACCCATTTTGACACAATGCGGGTTTCTGCCTCTCTAGTCATTTCATTTCGTTTCATATCACCTTGTGTTAATCGACCTACAGACTGCAGGCGGGTTTATTGAGCGTGTCTCACCGATGAACAAAAATCGAAGAGGTTTCTCAACTCTCCCCCTCTCAATTTATAGAGTACTAGGTCAGAGTCGATGGAGTCTGTCGTCTCATAATCGGTGTTGCTTTTTTGCACCCCACACCTTCATTGGCGAACTGTTAGATAAACACGTCGTCTCCGAATCCATTAGAGAGATATATCTTCGATAGAAGGCCACCTCTATGTTCCTGAACTCGCCGAGCGGCTGCAGACTCTGGTGATGGAGCTAGGTGCGTCACTATTAGGGGGTTGGCGGATCAATAGGGGGAAGGACCCCTTGGTGGTGGGGTGGAGTCGTATATGCCGCAATGCCACTTTTCTAATTTGATACGTATCGATTTTTGATATGGCTGCGAACCTGAAGCGCCAATAGGCCACTTTGTGTTCTACAACGGTTTCGTCGGACCTCCGGTTCAGGTTTACGTCCTTAACATCGAACAGTCAATTTCAATGTTTCGAATACTTTATAAGATATTAGTATAATCTTAATTGGGAGATGAAATTTATTGGCTTGAATTAAAATTAAAATTGAGCAATGGGTGTACTTGCACCAAGAAAGTTTGAATTTCTTACGGGATAATATTAGTTACCTTGAATTTGAGGTGTTACACTATTTTTAATAATGTTACATAATTTTTTGTGAATTTTGATAAATTGAAATTCACCAATTAAAAATAGCGAATCTATAACAATTGACCGATTGCTCACCGGTCACATTGACACGATTGTTCAGTTGGTCGAAAACATTTTTGGACATTATAATTTACAAATGTTTTTCTTATTTTTTAATTTGTGTATGTATCGGGTATGGCTTTCGAAATGTCACGTCACACGTGGTCTCGGGAGGATTTATGCCGTGGGAGTTTTGAAAATGTTGTCTGTCCAATCACGTGATCGATATACGCGTGTTCTGGCGCACGCCTTCTCTATGAAATCCACCCATCAACCTATGTATCGCTATTTGCTATTATGGCAATTCTCCGTGTTGGTGTGGTGTTTGCTTTTCTGGTGCACCGCGACACCGCGGAAATCCTCCTAAGATCCAAGGGTCAATATACAAGCAAATTTCATTGCAGAGTCGTTCTGTGAAAGGCCAGCAAACTCAATCGTTTGTGTGCCCCTATTGGCGGGCTGTACCGCAATGATTAAGTGGCAGCACTGGTTGCCCATGTTCATTTTATGGGTAGCGATTTTTTTAGCTCATCTTCTGCAGCAAACACAGTTCAAACTTAATGTTGGCATCTGTAAAAGACACCCTCTGGTGACGTCCCAGATAATTAGTTGGTACTTTGCAGTTTTTGCAGATGGAGAGTTATTGTGCTGATCAGAGTTTTCCCAGTGAATAGGAATTACATCCTCTGGTCAAATGATGAAATGTGTGCCACCTGGTGATAAAGCTCAGCGCTTATGAGCTCGTGTCGCGTTATAGGTTGTCCTGAAATAAAATAAAATCAGTTGTTCTCGGTCATGAGCAGTTTTAGCTCGGATGCGTAAAACCTTTCGACCGATATGTAGCCGTCGTAAATGTTCAATAAATATTCGTTGAACTTTCCTCTCGGCATCGCGCTTGCTGTAGTTTCCATTTTATTTTGGCGCTTTATCTTTTTAATAAAAGTGACAGTCGTAGGTCGGCAGACTATTTACTACGTGGCCGTGCTCCAAGTCGAAAAAGGGATACCATTTGGCGTGCAACATTGAAGTGGACTACATTTTTAGTCTAGTTTATCTGATGCGCTTTCGTTGGGTCACACTATCGGTTTTGGCTGATCGACAACGTGCGAGGTCGACTTGGTAACGCAGTAATCTTTGCTAGATACCAATATTCAATCGAAATATATAGGTTCATCTTATTTTCCAGTTATTTAAAATTGTTGACAAAATGCGTCATGTTTTTGCACGCCATATTGCATAAAGGTAGTTTTATTTTTTTCAAAAATCGTTTTAAATATTTAACTGAGGTTATCCCTAAGTTACTGGTGATGTTCTAGATTTCTTTGGGTTTATGTTGAAACCAATGTTGGGAATTCTTTGATTTGGTTTTATCAACTTTCAATGCTTTGATACTTTGAGGTGTCCATATTTGTGATTATTCTACTGCAATAAGGCGATGCATTTGTTAATCAAGTTTCGTTTTTTTTTCTGCCGAGGAGGATGATAATTAGGTTGGTTCGCCGACCCGCGAATAATTATTCCTCTGGTGCATCAAGGGAAAAAAGCTAATCTTCTTTTTACTAATTGGAGACAAATCGTTGCGCAACGCACTATCTTAGCTAAGCACACCAAAGAATAAAACGTTGTTTCTCGGTATTTATGGTTGCTTTTTAAAAACTTTCTACTAAGATGACTTGAGCGTTGATTGTTTGTCTGTGTGTCTGTTTGGACATCATTGTGGCCCTTTTAAACCAACTTGCACACGTCTTAGAGACCTGAAATTTTGGAATCTGGTAGAACTCTCGAAACAGTTGAATCTATAAAAATTTCATGGTGTTGTTCGAATCCTGGAAAACGTTAATAATTATTTTAGTTGAAAGCGATTGGCCAAGGATATGACAAAACGTCCATTACAAATGGCCACAAGAATTTAGTTTTAATGCTTCTATGAAAAGTTCAGTTCAAAGGTTTGGTTGTCATGAGCTTTTGGTATTAATGAACTTTCATGAGCTTTTATGAGCTTGCATGAGCTTTTCGCATTCATTCCAATTAATTTTGTTGAAAAATTCGGGTTTTTAATAGTAAAAACTTTCTATCAAGATGAGCATCTCTAAAATGAAAGTTTTTATCAGAAAAACGAAGTTTTTTGCATTTACTTGTTTTCTGACAAGATGCGTTAGTTTTACAGTACATGTTAGGTTGCCATTCATTGACTATATACACAGTGTAGCCGACATGTGCTATTTTTTGCCCTGTTCCGGTTTCATTATAATTAATTAATGTTAACATTAATTAATGTTTAAGAGCACGAAAAAAAAAATCACAAACATACGATGCATATAAGCTAAATTGCTGAACTCGAGCGATGCAAACGGACTTCAAAACGCGACAATTCAATTTGTTCGATAGTTAAATCAAAGCAAATTGTTAATTAAGATCGCGGAGTGGAATCAAATGATAAAATATATTTAGACTGTTGGACTAGTCTGCGGCTTGCGCCATCTGGAACGGATGGGTTCATAATACGCAACCTCGTTCATCGTTTCTCGTTTCAGTTCGGCCAATTATCAGATGTTTCCACGCATACCCTACCCTACCATACCATACATTACCTTGAATTATAACGGAGATGAGCATTTTAAAATTGGAAACATCAAATTATCCTTGCAAATTTTTTTCGTTCTCACTGATTCCATTCACTCATGAGTCATGTACTGTCTGTCCCCCTCCGTAGGTGTCCTGCTGTGCGCCACTCACTGCCCTCAACCGGCGCTGTGCCGCGACGACTTCTACTTCAGCGTGCAGCCGCGCAGCCAGACGGTGAGCACCGGTCGTCCGGCCGCGCTGGAGTGCAACGTGTCGGATAGTCGGCAGGTGGTGTTCGCGTGGACGCTGAACGGGGCGGCCCTGCACAACAGCACGCGGCGGTACCAGAACGGCAGTCAGCTGCACATCACGCGGGCGGACCGCGAACGAGATTCGGGCGAGTTCAAGTGCGTGGCCACCAACGCCAGCACCGGATTCTCGTTGACTACTGCACCGGCCCTGTTAGACATCCTATGTGAGTACACGCGTTTTAACAAAGAAAGAAAGAAATCTTAATTTTTTTTTCAGCTGGAGAACTTGGGTTTGTTTGTATGTGAGGGATTTGAGGCTTTTTCAATCTGCGTCAGTTGCACTCTGGAAAGTCAGGGAAATTAATTTTGGTCAAGGGAATTCAGGGGAAATAGGGAAATTATTATTTTTTCATGGGAAATCAGAGAAAGTGAGGGAAATGATTTTTGTTGAAAGGAAAGCCAGGAAACAGTGGGTTTTTTTTCAAGGAAAAACAGGAAAATGAATTTTGGTCCTGGAAAGTCAGGGAAGGGGAAAGTCAGGGAAATTAATTTTGCCAGGAATGACTTTCAGTATTCAGGATGATTTTCAGGTTTTGGAATACTTTTAAAATTTACGACGACTACTAAAATACACAACCCTAAAAAAATGTCCCATTTTCCATTTTTCAGTCACCTTTTCTGGTTCAACTTCGTTCACACATCCACATTTTCTGCGATTTTCCCCCCATAAACCGTCTCATTGTTTTATTTTTAACTAATTGTCAGACTTAGCATCAAGGGGGAAGGGGAGCTTTCTAGCGTTTCCGCTTAAAAATATTATATTTGGTCGCGATTATCAAGTCACTGTTACAAAATGCCAAACTGCAAATAGTGCAGCGATCATAAGGCTTGGAAATTGGAGCCCGGCGAAAATAAGACTCTTTCAAGTGCAAAAACAAGACATCGTCCGTGACACGTGTGTGACCTTCGTAGATCTGTAGGGGGGGACGATGAGCAGCTGAAACTTGGCATTGCCGATGACCGAGACACAAGAGTGGTCCATTCTCGCTCCGCCGCCGACAAACGTCTTCCTCCTCACCAGTCAAATAGACCTATCATGCGTCTGTCCCCCCTTGAGTGACGATACGTCACGGTCGACGCTTCCACTCCTCTCCTCTCCTTCTTCACCGCTCGGGCAGGTCCCATCCCCTCTTCTCCCTCAAGAGAGACGGCTGCGAGAATCGACAAAAAGATCACCGTCTCTTGCGATATCTCGGCCGTCAGTTTTGTCTACGGCGTTATTTGCTGGACAATACCGGCTAGATCAGCGGTTACCAAACTTGGTGCTTGAACCACGAAAAAAATTAATTGGTGGTTTCAACAATTTTTTTAAGATTTTACGAACAGCGTGGCGTTTGTTTGTTAACACTAGTATTGAGTCCCATTAAAAGCAGAAACATATACGGTAAATAAATGTTCTGCACTCTCTGTGGGAAAAGGTGCTTATCAATTGTTTCTGTATATGATTTTCTGGTTCTTTTTATTCTTTTCTACTTTTTATTGTTTAATTTCTATCCAGTTTTTTTTGCCGATTACTGTAGTTTATAACATTACAGGATATGCTCTACCCCAAGTGACAATATGTGAGAGGTACCTTTTCACCAGTACAATGGGATCGAATAAACGAATAAACGAGAACCCGCGCCGGGAATCGAACCTGGTACCATGTTTTTTTTTGTTTTTTTTTTTAAATTCACCGTAGCGCCTAGTGCACTACAGGAATACTGCACCCTCGTGTCTCTATG
>JAUJYS010004731.1:0-11654 GCA_033995665.1 Melogona broelemanni | reverse complement strand
CATAACATGTAGTGACTAATCAGGTGAGACTGACGTTCGCTACGCACCCCACTCGACACCGTATTTTCAGGTCGCTCATGTCTTGAACGTGTAACTTAGCCAAAAATGTATATAAACGTAATTATTTTTTCTTTATAAAAAGCATGCAGTACACACGTTAAGTACATTACAGGTGATTTTTATTGCATTGTATTTATTTATAAAACGGTAACTATTTATTTTTTAAGTATGTATTTAAAAAGTTACACCTTAGAGATTAAATTTGCTTGGGGTCTAATTTCTAAATTGTTAAATATTATTATTTGCTGCGAATAGAAATAAAATATTTTTCTGCGACGATTACTTAGAATCATTTTCTGAAGAGCCAAATTTTCTATTTTATTTATTTTTCGTCAGACGAAACAAATTTGTTCGCGCCCGTCAGTGGCAACAATCACGGGTTCGTCATCTATCCGATCCACCAGCACAAGGAGTCCGTCATTCCTTGTCGACCAACGCACCCCGATGTCAACGTCACGCTTGTCAAAGCGCTCTACACACCCATCGTGGTAAGACCGCTGCCCAAATTAATTGTCAAATTACAGTTATTTTTTTAGACGTTTCTCATAAAAAGATTTATCCAGCTTACAATTTTTTTTTTTTGAAGCACGAGACCAAATATTTGAAATGCAATGAATGAGTTCAACTACTTTTCGAACTGACAATTTCACAATTCATCAATTCCACTAATGGCTAAACCAAAATGATTTAATTAATAAAACCGCGTTTTATAAAATGAGGCCGTCTGGTCCAGTCGGCAATGCTTCCGACTGCGGTGCGGATGATCCAGGGTTCGATTCCCGGTGCAGCCTCTCGTTTTTTATTCGACGAGCCGCGGTACTGGCGTCACCCCTGAGCTTTCATTAGGGAGTCCAGAGATTAGGGTGGATCCTGCAGCCTGGCTATTCCAGCTGCCATCCCCCTTCCCTGCCCCTCACATATCTCCATAGAGACACGATGGTGCAGTAATCCTGTAGTGCACTAGGCACTACGGTGATTTAAAAGAAGAAAAAAAAATTATAATCCACCGTTTGAATGTTATGTTGCGAACGTGTGGCTTCAAGTCACTAAAAAGTTAACTTTCAAAGGTGTCAATGTTCTAAAGTTTAGTCATCAACTTTACAAGGCGACATTTTGAGCTAAGGCGACATAAATCGAAGGCGTCACCAACCAAAGGCGACACCGGCTTAAATCGACAAGGAGCTAAGGCGGTTATCTAACCTACCAACAAGCCCAAGTTTTTGAAACCTGACGCCTTAGCTCGGTGTCGCTTTAGCTCAATGTCGCCTTAGCTCTGGCCTTTCACTTTTGACAGTTCGAATGTTAACCTTTTAGGAACCTGACATCGACACCGAAGAACACAAATTTCATCTTGCCTGTTTTTCTTTTACGCTTTTCTTTGCTCAGAGGGCGGTCCCATCTACGGCCGGCACCATGCCGCCACGCCACCTATCGACGACCACCGACAACGACCCAGCCGCCGCCACCACCACCACAAGCACCAGCAGAGTGACCCGATCAAAGGGAGTCGCCGTCCACGCCGACACCCAGATTCCTCCGACCCGTGGCCTCAGAAACCGTAACACCAACATGAACATCAGTCAGGCAATCCCTCCTGCCAAACTCACCCGGCAGACGACCAAAACGGCAACCGCTGAAACCGGCCGAACCGACTTTCCGCGTTCCACAGGCGGCAGTGACCAAGCCACGTTCCACCAAACTTCCACGTGACGTCACCACCACAGACAAGACTAAAGGCCATACGGAGTCGTCTTTAGCTGACGGATCCGTACTAGCCCTGACCAGTACTCCCCTAAAAAGGTTCGAGCACGCCATTCGTATCCCCCTCTCGCCTATCCAGAACGTCGGAAAGCCTCCTGGTCACTCCGGAGCATGCTTCCGGGTCACCCGACGATGAGCAGCGGCGGTATGCGACCCACAATCTGTCTCGCCGAGCTCTGGTCATGCCGGACGGTGCTGTTGGCAGAGCGGGCCGAGTCAAACATTCCACCAGGAGCCAGCCGCAGCGTCCGATTAACCAAGCACCGGCTGAGGAATCTGATGTGTCCAGTTTCCAGTTGACCAGTCGGCGGACCTACACCCGTGAGTCGACGGTGGACCAGTCCGGTGTCTCTGGCTGCTACGAGGGCGACGAGGAATACGGCGAGCAGTCGTCGTCGGACGAGGAAAAGGAGGAAGAGGATCCGTTTCTGTTCCAACTGGGAGATATGATCGCGACGGATCAGGAGAGGCAATTCGAGCGGGCGCGGGTGAAGGTGTTTGAGGAGATCGGATTGGGGGCGGTGGACATGGCTGATGGGGATGCGGCGTCGGAGGAGAGTGAGGATGGCGGGGAGGATGTGCCGGTTAAGAGGAAGAGGGTGGTCGGTGGTGCGGGGAGGAGGAAGGGCAGGGAGAAGCTGACCGAGGTAAGATGGAAATTTTCTTGATTTCTTATAAAATAATTAAATTAATGTAGGAGCCATAAGAAAATCTTCTTTCTCGACGGAAATGTTCTTTCTCGTTTTGTTCATCATTTCGCATTGCGTTGCGATCTCGTTTATCTTCATCCCGCACTGCTGTCCTGCGTTTTCATATTAAACAAAGATCATTCTAAGATTTGAGTATAATGAATAACGAGTGATAAGAATTATTATTTAGTATTTTATTTTATTAACCAGACAAATTATTTTAGTATGGGGGTATTAGTGTATATTAAGCTGTTGCTGGGTTTCGATGTGATTTTATAAATGAAAATAGTATTTAAAAGGATGGTAATATGGCAAAGGGAGTAATGTTATTGCGTTCAGGACGACCAACTAAAAATCCTAACATTTGAATAAATTCGAAAAAAATGTCCCACTGCTAAAGGTGGTTTACAGTATATTTCTGCGAAAGCCATGCCTGGCAAATTGTCCCTATTACTAAAACAGTTAAATGTATTCTATTGTAGGGCAAAGATTATAAAGTTTGGATCAAGAAGATGGTGGCCGAGTTTGAAGAGATTGATAATACGCCATTGTGCGTGTCCGACTAGTTCATTTGTTATTTCGAAATCTTCGGACTTTGGATTTGATATTGCCATTTCATGTCTAATTTTTCATTGTATCATTTATTTTTTTTCTATTTGTTTATTTTTTGGTGACCCTATTTCGTTTTTATAAATAATTTTTTCCTCATTCATAGTGAACAACTATGTAGCATACTGTACTAGTGTACTAGTATTTCACATATTGTGTGTTTGTTGAGAAGAGTTTTTTCTGGCTAATCGGCTGGAAATCTGTAAAAAAAACACCATAATTGTCCTTGTGCAAAATCTTGCCGAGTGCTTGACCTTTTAAAAAAAAATATTTTTTCTACATTTTTGAAGCATTTCGTACTTCCATTTCTTTCTACATAATTACCAAAATATTTAATCACGATTTTTAGATGCAGATGTATTAGTCACTACTCCAATCCAATGTTCATCTCTGGTAAAATTGAAGGTTTGTGAGCTTTTAATTATGCGCTTCGTATGTTTGTAAAAAAAAATCTTGTTCATGCACCTTCAAAAATGTCTACTTGTGAGCCTGTTCTTGCTAAAACATATTTTGAAAGAAATTATTAATTTTTATTAGATTTATTATTATTCAGAAATCTTATATCGTACGGACGGTCCTGGGTTCGATTCCCGGCAGAGGCTCTCGTTTATTAGGGAGTCCAGAGCTTAGGAGTGGATCATGCAGCCTGGCTATACCAGCTGCCACTCCCCCTTCCCTTCGCTGCCCCTCACCCGTCGCCATAGCGACACGAGGGGTAGTAATCCTGTTGTGACTACATTGATTTAAATTAAAAAATAATTTGAAATTTGAAATTACAAATGAAAGGAATGGGAATGTGCATCTGAAAATGTTTTACAATCTTTATGACCTTTTACAATCTATCCAAATCCTTAATAAATTTATTTGGATATTCATTGCTCATTCACTTGCTGTATATACTTATTCCCTCTTTTTTAATTCTTGGTGTATTCAATTCAGCGGTACGACTTTTAATTAAAGAGAGATTTTTCTTCACGTAATTGCTTGTTAATGACTTCGGTACATTGATAAAATTATATTTTTTTTTATAGATCCATTTATATAACCTTAGATACTTCCACTGAAACAAAATGTGCTCGATTTGCCCAAACATTGTTCACTGACTTGACGATTTGACAGTTAAATTGAAAAAATACGTTTACGAGTGACTTGTGAAATTTTTGAAACAGTATTTTTGACTACATAAAAAGGAAGATATCTTGAACAAAATTATTTTTGACAGGCGATATGGGTATAGGCTGGTGTCATAGACATTGTAGTGACCAAGTTACATAACTCTGTCGATATTAATCTCTGCTGGGATTTTATTTTAATTTTGATCTAATGTTAGATTGATGTTCACTGAATAATTTCAGCCAATATTTACTAGAACCTAATTGGTTGATGCCACAAAAATTACCTCTAATTTGAGTCATGTTTTCCCCAATTTTCAAATGAATTTTCATACGATGATGTATTGTTGTACTGTTCTTCTGCGAAGGTTGTGAAATAACCATATATTTTTTTTTTAATAAAGAGGCTGAGATACCTTGAAAAGTCTTATTTTGGTTGAGTAGTATTTTTTTTTAAAATGCCACTATTCACCCGCCGTAGACCCCCCCCCCCTGAGCTGTGTATTTCCGTACATTGAGTACATATTGTCATAACGCTTAAATAATTACAATTACAATATTTAAATCTAAATATTGTAATTGTAATTATTCTAAATGAAAAGGTATGTGTTATTAAATGAAAAGGTAACGCTGTAAATATATTATTTTAGCGCTATGAACGGGAAGGTTAAAATTTGAATTGAATTACATTTTAAATCCAATTTTTACCTTTTCAGCATTACCACCTGGAAATCCGGGTAAATTATTTTCTGCTTATTTCGATTCCCGGCGCAGGCTCTCGATTATTCGTTAGCTTGTGGGTACTGGCGTCACCCCTGACCTTCCATTAGGGAGTCCAAAGCTTAGGGGTGGATCTTGCAGCCTGGCTATGCCAGCTGCCATTCCCCTTCTCTTCCCTTCCCTGTCCCTCGCACATCTCCATAGAGACATGAGGGTGCAGTAATCCTGTAGTGCACTAGGCGCTACGGTGATTTTTAAATAATAAAAAAAGAGATGAGAAGCTAGATCACGGATGACTAGGTAGGATGAGCACTGAGGGCTGGCGAGCGTGGTTCGCGGAATGATCATTCGAGAGAGCATTATCCGAATTCGTAACATAAATATCGTTTTAGAGACTACGACGGAAAGGTCGTCACGAAACGATGAGCAGATTTGCTGTACTCGGGGAGTCGACGTGAACTACTTGCGATCAAACATAATTACCACAAGCTTATTATTTATAATTTCTTGACAGCATGATTCAACTGCATGAGCTGCATGATTCATTGAAATTCTCAAACAAATAACAGATTACCACCCAAAAATAATTTTAAAAAACAATCAGTGCCAACAATTAACACCGGAGCACCACGGTAACCAAGTAATTTTATCGAAAACGGAACAAGCTTGTGGATTTTTATAAATTGTTTACAAGGTAAATGCCTAAGAAACAAGGTAGTTGACCTTTCACGGAAAATCGGCGACATCTGGTCACCCTACCAGGTGAGCAGTTTGTTCCCGCACCTGCGGGGGAAGGTAAAGGGAGTGAGAGGGGAGCCTTTGGTTACGAACTCGCCATATTTTTTTAACAAAATCTCTTAACCCTTTCTCTCCATCCGCAACCCCTCTCTTGCACCACCGTCCACACAATGTAGTCACTGATCACCGTGAGCGCGTTATGTTTTTTTTTCCTTCGAACTTTTCTGCCGTTTCTGAGAAAAAGGTGCGGAAACGACGCCGGCGTATACAAGATGGAGAGATGGGGAGGATGCTGTAGTCACACGTAAATGTAGGCTACCTGGGGTTGTGGAGTGGAGCATGGGGTGGGGGGGGGATGAGGATGGCGCTTTGTGTGCCTGCAACCTTCTGGTTTATCTCCAGCCAGATGTTGTCGAGTGAGTAGCCTAAAAAACCACGAAGAATCGGAAAAGGGGTTAAGAAGATTTTTTTTTCTTCTTCTCTTCTCTCTTCTTTGACGGCGTACACAGGAAGCGGAAAACAAGTCCAGCATCTCATTCCGTTGGAAAGGAACCATCCCCTTTTCCTTTACCAACAACACCCCTCCCTCCCTCCCCCATCGCCGCCCATCCGTACAAATGCAAATCAGCTCATTGTCAGTATTGTCGAAGGCGATAAATCAACAATTTGAGAAAATGGAGCCGAAACCTTGAAGCAAATGGTTCGAATAAAATTGGCAACACCCATGTGTAAAGTTGAAAAAAATTAAATATCAGGCAAAACTTTTTCTAACAACTTTCGCCGAATTTGGCACGGGCATTATTTGTCACATTGGAAACAGAGTATTTTCAAGCTAATTTTGTACAAACAATTATTCTCAAAGCAGTATAATTGATATCACTACAGGGGATTCTGTATCACTCGCGTCGCTATGGCAATATGTGATCGACACATTTTCACCTGAACCCTAATATCAAATAAACAGCCTGCGCCTGGAATCGAACATCGGTCGGTCGCAATTAGGTTAGACTGTCGTACACCTGATTTTTATTTTTATTATTTTTTTTTTAAATCTGTTCTGATAAAGTACGCCGGACTTAAACCAAACCAAACTGCATCAAAACATCAAAGCATTTTCGCCGTTGTTTAAAAAAAAAACCTCCTTCCTCGATGGCGCGGCCATATTGTTGACAAATTCGGGTGATGCATTTACCCCCTTGTCCCCCCCGCCGCGTATAGCACCCCCTTCTTCCAATACGACCTACTTATAACGTTCATCCATCGCATTTTTTTCCACCTTCACTGGCTTCTGCACCACCACCACCACCACCACCATTTTTCCTAAATCCAGTTTGGCATTCTGCCGCAGTGCGACGACGAACAAAAAAAAAATAAAATAAAAGTAAAAAACGAAAAAAAAAATATATGAAAAAAAAAATTCCAACTCTATACGCCGATGCTGTTGACCAAGGATAGCGCAACAACAGTTCGGCTTCGGTGGAAGCAATTACCAACAGTATCCGCCCCCTCCCCTCCTTCCCTTTTTCACCCTTCATGCTCCCCCTCTCCCTTTACCCCTTTTTTTTGTTGCTTCTTGGGTTGCTGCTGCGAAAAACCTCTTTTCATCTAGATGCTGTTCTTCAGTCCACCCTTCTCTCCTCCCCGCGAGACGCGAACAAACAACAACATCGCCGCGGCTTGACGTAACCCCCTCCCCCCTCCTTCTCTCTCTTATCCGTCGTCGTTGCCTGACCAGTTTTTTTGTTACCTCAGGCCTCAGCTTCTTCGCTGTATACCTACCCCCTTCTCCGGTGAACTCGACAGCGAAGGACGAAGGTGCGCATCGTCTTGAGACCTCCGCGTCCACCTCAGCGGACATCAACACTTGACACAGAGGGCGAGCGAATAATTCGTATCGCCGGCTTCACAGTGAAGTTTTGGCCGGGTAGGGGAAGACCACCAATTTACTGGAATATCGGTCGAAACTCGAGACGAGACTGGCTGCAATCTTGGGGGTAACGTCTCGTGGTTAGATGGAGGACCTGATGCTCTTTCATCAGACTCGAGCCTCGACTTTGATATATCGGTATCGGCTCGCTTGAATTTTCCAGATCCCGCTCGCTTAATCTCGACTTTTCGAGACGATACCACCACGAGATATGAAAGATCTCGTAAGCAAAACTATGTGCTACTCTGTTTTGATTCCATTTTTCGAGTGCTCAATTTGCAAGACGAGTTCGAACTCTAGTTCTCCAAAACAATTTCGTGTTGCTGGACACTAAAAAAAACTCTGATTCAATGCAAAACTAATTTCATCGTTTGACAAAGGACGGTCGTTGAAAAGCTCGGTATCGCCACCAGAGGTGCTTCGTCACATTAATTTTGCCGCAAGGCAATAATAATCGCCTGACGGCGACGGACCAATTGTTCCTCTGGAACGCCACCAGAGGGCATCACTTACTGCCGTGAACAGAGAACAATGGTGAGTTTGCCTCACAAAAAAATCCAAAAACAACGCATCCGAATCAACATCGTGACAAAACATTAATTCTTTAGCAACACACTCTCTAAACAGAACGCCTGCATGGAAAGTGGTCACTTTAGAAGGAGGATCCCAGGAGGCTGATGTAGGTAAGAAGTTGGAGTGGGGAGGGGATCTTCGTGCTCAAGTGTATACACCGGTAGGGAGGATACGAAACTCGGACGACGTATACACATTTTAAATGAATGCCACGAGGATAAAAGAAACGGAAGGGTTGTGTGTCGGTGTGTCAAGCGACATATCTAGATGCACGATGGATTGCCATTTCTTTTTTAATTTTTTTTTTCACCCTTTCTTGTTGCGGCTGAACTGTACATACAAAATTGCACGGACAATCCACGCATCGTGTCATTCCTTTCCCCTCCCCCTCCATCTCGTTTCTGAGTTATCCTACGGCTTCGTCCGATGCTTTATGAGCGGAGACCAGATTTGTATGTGCCGTACATTTATGCCAACGCTTTCCACCTTATGTAATAAGAAAGAAGAAAAAAAATGCCAAGCAAAAAAGCTGTCCACGTGTTACGAAGTGCAGTCAACTAAATGCGAGCCATATCAACCGAAAGTACGCTTTCAACATTGAAGTCGTTGTGCGTTGGGCAGGTTGACAAAACGGTTCGTGCATGTATAATCAAATTTCAAATATTTAAATTCGTCAAATATCTGAAAGTATAAAATATAATCAATTGCAAAATATTTGGGGATATGGCTCAACTGCGCAGCGGGGAATATTCAATAACAGAGGGAACAACGAAACAATACACGTGTAACCGATAAAACCTTCAATCTAATTTCTATTTTGATTACATTAGTAAAAAAAAAAATAAGTTGCTTTCGTTTCGGGTAGTATACTCGATCATCGATTTTATTTTCTGACGAGCAAACGATTTAATAACAGAAACATCCGGTCACTACTCGGGATTCCTTGTAGCTTTCTTTCGTCATTTTTTTTCGTACGTCTTTCTACGAAGCAACCCTTTTTCTTGCACGCTAGCTACATAGGAGAATCTCGAGAACCTCCCAGCATTCAGAAAACCCGACCATCTATATAACCATAGCCAAGAAGAAGCTGACGGCGAAAAAAAAAACACATCGCCAAGACGGCCAGCAAAGAAAAAAAAACACAAACGAAAAAAAAAAAAAAAAAAAAAATAACGAAAGAAAAAACAACCTGCTGCAATAATGCAACCGTCGGGATAAAAGCTGCAGAAGGAGAGAGACCAGACCACAAGACGTGCACATAGACGCGAAGCATAAAAAAAGGAAAAAGCTTACTGCACCAGAACTTCGGCAAATAAAACCGAACCGAGCAACAACAAAAAAATCAACTACATGCACATAAGAAGCCTTTCGTCGGTCGTGCTCAAGATGCCAAATCGGCGGTGGTTTTATGTATAGGGGTCATCCGCAAATGGCTACAGGAGACACATGGACAAAACCCCTTTGTTACAAGTCTGCGATCTCAAATACAGAAAGACAACCATGCCGCAGAATCTAGTCGGTCTCTCCGATGACCAATGAGTTTGACGTAAAAATTATGATGTTATGACCACGTCGATAACAACGTGGTTACTTTTTGTAACATATAATTTTGGTCCACTGACCCAATGAGGAACAAAGTAGGTTTTATTATTTCTCTCTTCAGAGCCAATAAACAATAATAAGCCAATAAAGTTTCGACTTTAGTGTGTCATTTTTTTAATGCCACCGATTTTTTGGTTATCCCACGGGTTTGCGTAAGTCCAGACAACGACCCAGAAAGCCACATATGTTAAGTTAAAAATCAGTGAAATGAAGTTGGATAGTTAAGACATTTATAATCCGTCTAACAAATCGTGAACAAAGAAATTCGCAAAATTCATAGTAAAATTGTATGGTCACCCTGAAACAACTACGTTGGCATCATAAAAAAGTGAGAGAAGAAGCGAAGCAGGCAAAAAAAAAATAACGGATGAAAAAAGGGTTTTTTATACAGACTACCATGGCTGCTATGGCAACACGTGACGTCACCATTTTTTTAATATCGACATTATGGGAACGCAAACTCGAGTCCACCACGGTGCGACGGCCACTCGCCAGGCCGAGCACGTTTTACAAACATGCTCGGCACCACCACACCCCCACTAGGCCACTAATACCACCACAATTCCACCCCCATTACCCACGTCCCCGTCACGACCACATCCATATCTTCAAACGCGCATATTATACACACACACAAAGTAGAAACTAAGAATATAAAAAAAAAATCGCTGCCTTTTTTCTGACGATCGTTTTTTTTCTACAATTTTTTATTTTTATTTGGTATCCGCTCTCTTGCTCGTTTCCATTAAGCCGAAACGCAAAGCTTTTTTTTTTTCGTTTTTTTTTTCGCGACGTTCCAATTGCTCAACGTTTGCAATACGTCTTACAGTTACTGCAGAAAGGCAAACTTTTTTGCTTTGGGTTTGCGAAATTGGAAATAAAAAAAAAACAATAACTGAGAAAATTTTATAGAAATTAAACGATGAAAGAATGTACCCAACTAATTTCTTTGTCAATTTCGGCGTCAAATTTCCTTTGCGTTCATCTTACTTCCGAATCAGACCTTACAGAATTTGACAGAATTAACCTTTCCATGCTCTGCCATTGAAACCCCCAGCAAATGTACAATAAAATAATGCTAATTAAAAAAAAGGCCTCAAAAGCGAAACACAAAATATATGATGACAAATGGAAAAAATCAATTCCAGCTTTACGTTTGTACCTGTATGCTCTAACGTCACTCCTCTGATCACTAGGGGGGTAAAGGAGGTCGGAGGACACACCCCTTCCTTCCCGGAAACAAATCAACCCCTTTGCTGACCGTGCGATCTCCCCTTTACCCACCCCCGTCACCACCCGTTAATTATTGGAGGTAACGGACACGAAAATTTTTTTTTTACAATTTAAAAACATTGGCGAGAATTTTCCGGACTGACTGACCCCACCGACGTGACATCTGAAACGGTAACTCCCGAGTGCATTGCTAATGATGAAAAAACCCCAACCTTTTTTGCGTGCGACGCAGCACCGCCAGTCGAGGACGGCACCCCATTCACAGAGCACCGCGTGGTGCGCTACCACCGAAGCTTCTTTGTCGGGTAGTAAACTCGGAATCGATCGATACAGATATTAAATTTGTAAATAATCGCTCGAACGGCTTTTCAACCGAATTGAATTTATAGATTACATTTTTTTTCATTCACCTTTTTCCATCTCAGTAGTCCCTCTTTTACATAACGCAGTACTATCGGTTCACAGGCGATATAACCGATACCTACGATTACGATGGCTAGGAAATCGGATTTTACAAATAGTCACAAAAACCCATACCCATCATCGGTAACCGGTGCGGCCTCCGTGGTTCAGTGGCTATGGCCATAGACTACTAAGCGGGTGGTCCCGGGTTCGATTCCCGGCGCAGGC